>JAMZAV010000188.1:600000-816724 GCA_024449915.1 Sweltsa coloradensis
TCTTAATCCATGTTTATCGAACACATTTTCTCTTAAAAGATTAAAGTTTAATAAATAAAAATACTTATTTATCATCGATTAAGTTTAGATTATGTCGATAATGTAATCTTTATTAAAATCATTCTGTATTATGGAAGTTATTTTCTTAATACGCGAGTGTGTTTTCTACAAATAATGGGAAAATGTTGAGTGAGAAGGGAATATTAAATAAACACCAAATTTCTGGTAAAATCATTACTCCAAATGTCACGTAAAATATTTTGTGGACAAAGTTGATTTTTCTTATTTTCTTATCTAATCAAAGGTAAACAGGATAATCAATTATGACGGATGAAAGAGATTAACTCTGTCTCACTTATCAATGTTTAATAAAAAACGAATGACAGGTACTTATTTAAATTGAACACATTAAGTGATTTGTGAAACCAATAATGCTGAACAATAAATTACAAGTGCATACAAGTAAAACCATTTTATTGGTTCTTTCTCAGTAAACATTATCAGTGGGTTTATTTTAATCGTACAATGTTACGTAGACGTCTGCTGGCTATTTGTGTTATCCGATATGTTCCTGGCAGACATCACTGTACGAGTTGCAGTTTTATTTATACATACATAAACCACATTTGAGTTAGCTTATAATATATACATTTTTGTTCACAATCCTTCACTATTCATTTACAAAATAAAACGTTTCGTGTCAAGAACATCAGTATAAATACAAAACCTAAAGCAACTCATAAATCCACTTCAGTAGATGAGAGATACGTAACAAAAATAGAAAAACATATCTATCATCGTTTGGAAAGAAGTACACCTCGTGAAACATTCCTGCAATATAAAAACAGTTTATTATTTTTTGTGATTTTATGTAATCAAAGTTTTATTTATTGTTCTCATTCTAAAATATGTTTCCATTACTGACAAGGATTAGACGTAACAATACATAAATAAATATGTTATTACTTCACAGAGGAGTGTGTGTTATATTCATGGCTTTAAATGCTGGTTAATTCTTGTTACACTCATTTCAATATTCCCGTGAACAAACAATCTGATTCAAGATGAGATTAGACTCATTACATTTTCAAATTTGCTTACTACTTTTCCAAAATATTGCATGTGAAAACGTGCACTCAAAAAGTTTAACTGGAAAATTTGACAGTAAACTCGTCCTCTAAGGTCTTGTAGCCCATGTGAATAGACGTGTTTATTTAGATGAGAGTTCACTCCGTAGACTTTCAATGAAAGGCGTTTTCAATTAGCCACTCCAACAAATACCGGTTTAACGTAGTCTCACGGCGAGTGGTAAGACCTGCGAGATATTTAATGGCCGACTCAAGGGTTATACCTTACACAGAATTATGAATTAATTTACTTTAGAAACGACATCCAAGTTAACCTCATCCAAACCAAACGAGCCTCCTGTATGCGGTAACGAGACAAGATCTTGGATCTTTGTAAACGCGCCTTTCACCGTTTCTCATCATTTCACTCATGCAAAACATTTTATAAACTCGAGGGGTCACATCGGTCTTGTAAACAGTTTCTCACGCGACTCGCCCGGTCCAAACAACTCTCTCCCGGGCAATACACCCCAGTGAATCTCGTAGTTAACTTTTCAATCGACAAGCCAGGTCCATGTTAATGCCAGGTGGTAAGGCCAGGTTAATGGGCTCTGGAAGGGGGTGGGGTGAGGGGGGTCTCCGACTAGGTATCTAAAGTTGTGTAAGTAGAGTTATGAAATTTGTTGCTTGATGCATGTAAATATCTCCTCTATTTTTATATCTCTTTAGCCAATTATTTATTTTAAATGTTCAATCACACATTCCTGGAAAAGAACTACACAATGCGCAGTGAGGAGATCAAATTTAAATGAATCTATCATTTTTATCCTCAACACCTATTTATATTATGTGGAGAGACTACTTTAACCACGTATGTTTTTCTCTCAGACGATTTTGTGGTGGAAATATGACATTCATTAATTAATTAATCATAAGGTCGGCTCTAAAACTGTATTATTTTTATTTAAACAAGCATGGTTAGCTAAGGATTCCAAACGAAAATAATGGTACGTACAAATAAGATGAGAATTCCTTCATCACAACATTGTACTGAGTGTAATAGGTCAAGATTTTTTGTCAGTGATTTAACCATGTGATCAATGATAACCCCCAACCCACTCACCCACCCACCCACCCACCGACCAAACCCGCCAAACAAGGTCAGACGGCGATACAACGAGGATGATATTATAACAAATAAAAATAGATCGCTTTCCTCAAATTAACCTTCCGACACCCTTCTATATTTACTGGAGCACCGCAAGCACTCCAGCGTGCTCGGGCGTGTAGGCTAGTGCCAGAGTGCCAGAGTGGCCGCGAACAGAGCGAATGCCAGGATAACCATTAACACTGTGCGCATGAGTAGGCAGTGAAGGACGGAACTAGGAGTAATGTCGAGGAGGCAGTAGTAGTTGTATTCCATTAGAAATGTTGTTTTGTTTTTAGTAGCTAAATGATTTAATTCAATTATTTTGAAACGACGGACCAAATCTATTGGCCAGCTCGATGCACAACACAAAATCCATCAGCGGAAGAACACGCCACAACATATCCGTGTGAGCATATATCTGCACTATATACTGCATTTCCCTAATGGTTTTCAACAGCATTTCCCTTCGAATTCATTATCCGTACTATATCACGAACATATGTAACAATCGTCATTAGCCGTTTGTTTGCATCCGTAAGGTCGTTATTGAAATAGGAACTAATTAAACGGCGTTTGTTCTCCACATTGGACCAAAAAACACTGAATTAATTGCTACCGACGTCCGACGAAATGACTCCCTTTGTCAACAGCAGTCACTCGAGGAAACGGTAGGGGATGTCGGAGCAAATATTGCTACGATAAAACCGCTAGAGAACCAGAGTTTTGAACGGTGCTTTTTAACGCCCCACGTTGTTCAAATTGAAACCGACCTCATGAAATAACGTTATCACTGCTTCTGATCCCAGATTTTATCTTCTTTTGAAGATCTACCAGAAAACTGTACATTTTGTGTATGCCTACATCCTAGGTGCTTTTCGGGAAATTTAAAGCACTCTTTGAAGCACATTCATTTAATTTTAAAATTGTCTACGTACTCTTTTGTAATTTGTATAAGATTTCAATAATAATTCTTTCTTATCCAATCCAAACTTAATTAAATTAATGTCAAGGATTAGAATATCTAATTGATGACGTTCCCTCTCCCCCCCCCCTCCTAGGTTAGAGTGGTGCATTATGACCTAACGGTTGACGCGTCCTTAATCCAAATAAACCAAAAAATTGATGATATTGTCGAATGAATGTAAATTTCAGAGTTAAGAAACTACAATATGCACATCAATGAACATTAGGTTTCTAATCAATTGAGTCTGATGTGTACTTGCGAAAGAAAACATTTTCTAAAATTAAATCTCTCAAATATAGATTTTGTCGAGTTGAAGGTTGTTGACATCTTCCTATCTGTAAACTTAACAACAAATAAACTGTGTCTGTAATGAGTTTGTAATATTGCTCAATATAATGCTCGGATATTCAAGAATGTAATTTCGTTCCTAATTTATTTCTGTATTGATTTGAATAATATGCTAGGTATCGCTATTTTTGTTAATATTTTCTAATACTGTAATTGCATTTTAATTATACATTATCTTAAATTACTTTGCTTTGTGATTAAACTAGATGCACTGACAAAACAAACATTTGCATGCACTTTAAATTAAACAACACATAAGGACCAACAACACGTTCTAGCGCTAGAACTATGGAGAATCTGAATTTCTGAACATGCTTTGGTGGAGGTGCCGGGTACGAACTCGCCTCTTGTAGGGAATCCCTAGACCTGATTATGATTTCTAAAGAATGCAGTAAATACGACTGAAAAGTTAGTAGAATAAAAGAGGGATTTAATAAAGGAGAACATTATTTTGCACATTTGACGGGACAGAACCTCAGAATCAACCATTATATTATTCAAATTGCCCGAATCAATCCAGCTAGTTCAAAATTTAATTTTGAGTACCTTCATTCTACTAACTTTACAGACGTCTTTATTGCATTCTTTAGAAATCTAATTCAGGTCATATTCAGGTTCGTTTGTTATACGAACGTGTTATTTTCATTTATAATTTGTATGTGTGTCTGTAGAGAGTAGAGTACATCAGTGTCCCCATCCCGCATAACCAGATCGACTCAACTGTTTCATTTACCTATTCCTCGCCTGGAAATTATCAAACGCTCCCTCTTCTACGGCTCCCTTCACTAAATTCACTGCCACACCACCCTAGACATTTTTGCGAACCACGCGAGTCATAACTAGCGTAAAACCTTATTTGCCATGCTTAGTTAATTTTCAATTTAATTTTTAATTTTTAATTAATTTTTTTTTATTCTTTCTTTCTTTCTGTTTTAACTATTACGTATCATTCATTATTCATGTGTTCATGTATTTCTATTCGTATTTCCTCTGTTATCATGTTTAGTTTAAGTTAGTATAAGTTAGTTAGTAATGTTATTATGTTTACAATGCACAATGTAAAATGGCCTATGGCTGTATTTGTGTCCAGTTGAATAAATAAATAAATAAATATAGTCAGAAGTCTGAATGATTACGACGCACTAATTGGATGAGCGTAGCGAGCGAAGCGAAGATTCCATTTCACTACACTGGAGAAAAAAATCCGGAATGTTTTTTTTTCTTTTTTTTTGTATTTTTGTGTGTTTGTTAACACGATTCCGGCTAAACCGATACTCCGATTGCGATGAAATTTTATGGAGGCCTTCGAAATCTCTGAACTTAGAACTGCCACGTTTTTGAGCGCAATCGGGAAATTTTTTCTTATAAAAAACGCAATTTTACGATTTTTTTCAATTTTTAAAAAATTTCTTCGACTTAAAACACCTACATGCTTTATCCTATTGTAATGCTCTTTTCACAGAACCTTATTTTATGAATTAATATACTCATGCTAAATTTGAGCGCAATCGAATAATTATTTCTTATGAAAATTGCAATTTTACGATTTTTTTTCTTTTTTAAAAATTACGATTTATTTTAAAAAATAAGTTAATTTTTTTTAAATTTAATTTAATTAAAAAAAATCTTCGACTAAGTAATGATTTTTTCACAGAACAACAGAAAATCCGCGTAACACATGGCAGCTCAATGCACCAATTACGCTCATCCAACAACGCGGCGGGACTTAAGCGTTTTCCTAGTATATTTCAACTGGGAGCTTTGTTTACGTTTAAATCAAACAATGTAGATTTCATTCACTCAAATAATATGTTTTATTGTACTAGGAAAACGCTCAAGTCCCGCCGCGTTGTTGGATGAGCGTAATATTGGTGCATTGAGCTGCCATTGTGTTATGCGGATTTTCTGTTGTTCTGTGAAAAAATTATTACTAAGTCGAAGATTTTTTTAAAATTAAATTAAATAAAATTAAAAATTTACTTAATTTTTTTATTAATCGAAATTTAAAAAAAAATCATAAAATTGCGATTTTCATAAGAAATAATTATTCGATTGCGCTCAAATTTTCCATGAATATCTTAATTCATAAAATTAAGGTTCTGTGAAAAAATCATTACAATAGGATAAAGCATGTAGTTGTTAAATGTCAAAAAATTGTTTTAAAAAAGAAAAAAACTGTAAAATTTCGATTTTTTATGAGAAATAGTTTTTCGATTGCGCTAAAATTTAACAAGAATATCTTAATTCATGAAATTAAGGTTCTGTGAAAAAATCATCTAAATCGGATTAAGCATGTAGGTGTTATAAGTCGAAGAAATTTTTTAAAAATCGAAAAAAATCGTAAAATTGCGTTTTTTTATGAGAAAAAATTTCCCGATTGCGCTCAAAAACGTGGCAGTTCTAAGTTCAGAGATTTCGAAGGCCTCCATAAAATTTCATCGCAATCGGAGTATCGGTTTAGCCGGAATCGTGTTAACAAACACACAAAAATACAAAAAAAAAGAAAAAAGAAAAAAAAAAAAAAAAAAACATTCCGGATTTTTTTCTCCAGTGTAGTGAAATGGAATCTTCGCTTCGCTCGCTACGCTCGCTACGCTCATCCAATAATTTTAAATAATCTAATCAATACTTTGTCGCACCGAATAAAACAATTTTCGGGTACTTAATTTCAACATTAAACGCGCATTTAAGTTACGTTTTAAGACAATTTAAAGTCTCTTCAATGTTTGCTGAATTATTTTTCGGAATTACATTTTGAAATCGAAAACCAACTATTCGTAATTTGTAGATTTAACATCGAGAATTTTTATTTTAATCCATATTTGCCATATTTGACGTTTGAATTCAATATTCTGATTTATAAACTATTCTGAATAATTATGAGTGTGTGATTTTACTTCAAAGCACCTACAGCAGTTTTTAGCCAACTCGCTAACATTTTTTTTAGAATAGATTGGCCGAATGACACAACTAATCACTAGCCATCTACTTTGGCAATTAGTTGGAGAGAGTTTGCCGAAGTGGAGAGAGCGCGGGATATGCGGGTGTAGAGAAAGATGGAAGAGTTTGGAAGCTAAACTCAAACTTGTCGGCAAGCTTTCTCAAGACCAGACTGGTTGAGGGGTAATTGGAAAAGTGGCATCGTTTTCAGGTTACGACTCGAAGACTACGGGTCTCGTGGTACTAGTTGGCAAGAAATATAAGCTGCGTGTCTGCGTTGTTTTTGTCCTTTCCGTCGACAATATCGGCATTTTCTACAGCTTTTGGATTGTTGGTATTTTATAAGCACAATGCTAGATGAGCTAGATCTTGTATTATTAATTTGACACTAAAAAATCCTTAATAAGAGAGGCCATAAATATTCTTAACGTTAGTTGTGTGAAAATTTTTCTTGTGAATACCTATTTATGGACTTTAAATTAATGTAATTAATCATTTCAATAATTATGCCACAAATAATTATGTTTAAAAAACAATTTTAACATGAAGCCTACTTTAAATATCGTATTATGTTTTGGTAAACTTTATATTCCGTGAACTTGTAAACATTGTTACACAAACACTTCAATTTTTATTTGTGAGCTTTTATATACTCACACGTTTTTGATATTTAATATTAAGACGAGTCGTGAGTTTCTTAGCTATAATTTAACTAGACTAGTGACTAGTGACTTGAGTCTGTGAAAACAGACTCACACTTATTTAAATATTGAATACACAGAATAATCGTAAGGTTCTCAGCAATTATTTAACTGGACTAGTAGCCAAATGAAGTTGTTCAATAATGAATGACTTTGCCAGTTCGCTTTCACGATTTTTTTTGTATATTCTTCACATTTGATAAAATTGAAGAACGCTTTAGGTACACATTATGTTTAAATTCTTCGAATTCAAAACATTTGATAATTATTTTTAAAATGATAATGAATTATTAATGCCAAATATAGCTTTTACGATTTACGAGTTACTATTTGATAACATACTCATGGATAGTCGAATTAAATTGTGGGGCTAAATGTAAATATCAAGCCCTGAATTTCCTTCTCTTACCTATGATCTCTTGGAATGCACAAAGTTATTTCTCATGGCCTACTCTCTCTACCCAGGGGGGTGCTTCTCCAGAAATTATATTCGTAATATTACGTCGCGGTTAAGTATGTACGCTTATATAGCATTAACGTGTTGGTGATGGTTAGTATACACTACACAGGCAACAACTGATGGTCTCCCGAGCCGCGAGAGTTAAAAACCGTCACAAACCAAGATTTTTTTTAGGTGGTAATAATTTATTTTGGCATTTTCCTCTATACGATCCACGAAGTTCCGTTTCTTATGTAGGGGATTTTATTTAACTAATAAAAATTATTCTGTGTATCTTTTATGACTTACTTCTCATAAATCTCACAATATAATTCATATATTAGCAATATGAATGTATGTATTATCAAAGAGGACATGCATTTAAGTCCCAAGGGAGAGATTTTCAACTCTATGCTAACCCTGATTTATTGCATTTCGTGAATTTATTTTAAATATTTTTTATAATAAATTAGCATACGTTTTATAAAATGCATAATATTACCGTATATTTTTAAAACAGATCTGTTTAAGAATGATTATGATGATGTTGGTTCTAGGATGGTAAGTGGCATGTCCCAAGTTGTTACACTGCTAGTGGTTATAAAAAGCAAGTAATGCAGCCCATGTCCTCTACAATTCTTGTGTTCCTATATCAACTGTTTCGTTAGAAAACTAGTAATGAAGATTTACACTTGTTCTACGGGAACTTTGACATTTTCTGAAAGAACTTTACAAATTGAAAATCTGCGAACTTACACCCTTGCATCTGTCGAAGATGTTAGCGATTTTATTATTTTCCTGTCACGTTTCACCCACGTATACAATCTTTTCCCATGCCTGCCAATGTCGGCGCACTGTAAAGTTTTCATTTAAACTTTTTTCAATTTGCTTCGTCTTTTTTTAAGTTGATCTTTTCCTCGTCGGCAACATATCGCTCGACGCCGTGCGACAGCGGCGTCGGTGCCAGATGCGCGACGCCTGACGACGCGCGTTAAGTTGAGACTTTGACAATCGATTATCGATATATCGGAATTTACGAGAAGAAAAACGAGTCGGAAGGACTTTATCTGAAGATCTGTTCTGTGAAATCAAACGTAGATCCAGCATATGTAAAGAATGAAGTGCCCCATATTTGCGTTTTACCTCTAGCAAAGAATGCGGAAAACCGGAAACTGTGACGTTTACATTATTGAGGAGGCAAATTATTTCCTTTGTGCATTTTGTTTTGATTTCTGTTAAGAAGATCTCCGTTCTTCTTGGAATTTAGTTTCACAATCATTTATTTTATTATAATTATTTGCCTAAGTCGAATCGTCTTACTTCACACTATCTGGTTTAATTAATCAGGAAGCATTAAGCGCATTAATTGGAATTTAATAAACAATATTGAATTATATTATTTATATATGAATTAATTAACAATAATTTACAACCTTTACAGGCATTTAATATAAAAAATAAGATAATTGTTGAAAATAAAATATATAGAAATCGTAATCTGGTGTGGTTTATGTTTTTGACTTCGCTTAGTTAACTGTTAAACATTAATTAGAATTTGTGATTTATGTACGTAAGGCTTCACTCTCTTGTGTTGCTAGAAGGCTAAAGAATTTTAATTTTGGAATACTGTGAACAAATTGATTGTGAATTCATGTGTATTTGCTTTGTAAGTGGAAATCAGTAGACCCATCACAAAACCAATAAGCCATGTGACACTCTGTATGCATGCTTGCAATAATTAATGTCATATTGAATGAAACAGCTCATTGGCATTCAAAGTAAATAGTGCATATTGGTCTGAAAATAATTTTTCACGACACGTGTATTCTGTTTTAAAAAATTACAGGAGGTAACTGTTAATTGTTTAACTCCTTTTTTTGTATTAAGTTTAATGAATGCATGCAATTGTAAATGTTTCTACCTATGGGTAAATTTACTACGTAACTTTTACAACATTCTTTTGTTCCATTAACACTGATTGAACGCTTGGTTCCACTGCTTTATAACAAGAGAATAGAAAATCCTTGTAATTAAACTGAAGGCAAGCGCCCACCTAAACTGTATGAGAGTAACAAAGCAATAACAAGATAGTTGAAAGAAACAAAATGTAGAATTTAGTTTGCTGACGATTATGTGGTGGTGGTTATCACTTATCAGTTATTGTTACAATTGCACAACTTCGTTCAACCTAGCTGTAGTATAATCGCGAGAACGAGTCTTTACAGTATTAGCTGATGTTTTCATAGCTCGTACTCTACATCCACCAACGCAGTATATAAATGAAGGGCCAGGCTGAATACTTATTTACTACAACTACTATCATGGACTTTTATTATTATTTTCCGTGTTTCATAGCGTTTTATGAAACAAATTACCAAGCAAGTAGATGACAAAAACGTTTCACAAAATAAGAATCTATAAAAATATTAAAGAAGGAATTTTTTGTGTTTGCTCTCCGAAAGCTAATTAATCCACAAAACTCATGTAAAAATATAATTAATTTCACTAATATAAGCCATTATTTTGTACTGATGTTCGTCACCGTGCTGAACCACCATGAAACCGATAGAAGTAGCTCGTTCGTATAATGCGCGATACGCTGATTCTGGAGGTCATCGGAGCGATACCCGCCACCGGAAACCCCGACTGAAAGGTTTTCCAAGGTTTTCTCCGGTCATTTATTCGAGCATTGTGGGCATTCCCTTCCTAAATGCCTTAACTTTAAATACCTAGTTAAACCCATGGGCAAGTTACCCATGACAAACTATAACAAAATTGTATATATATATATATAAAAAATGTAATTTAAATTTCATTTATGTTGATACATTGCAATATATTTTGAGAGCGAAAATTTAGGGTATAATGTTAACAGTAGCTTTGACAATATACACGTCTCATCCTGATACACTGAGTTCAACTAGAAGGTCCCAATGATTGACATCAAAGTCTAAGCAACAGTTAACATCCAAGTACGTGTTAATTGGCATGCACGAAGTTATCTGCATGTTCAGCCGGCTTCAACATAATTACAACAGTTGTGAAGATATAATTTGGGGTTGAACGATCAAAGAGATCCAGGTCAATTCAGCACATCGACGGTTCCGCGAAGCATGAAGCAATCTGATTGATGATTGGGCGGCGGAACGTGACGTGACGTGACGTTATTTCGGGTGTGCTCTGACTGCGCGTCCTCGGTCGGAGGAAAGGGAGCTCGTGATTGGCGGGAGGAGCGAAACGTGTCGTGTTGACGTGTGCAGATGCTGGTAGAGCCAACACGTTGTACTGGAAACTAGTGGCGTTGTTATTGTTTTAAACGACGAGAGAAACTGATGAGACAGGAAATATTCTTCTCTTCTTCTTTAACATTTTGTTTTACAAATGTTATTTCTTATATTTTCCAGTTACTTATCCTTTTTCTTATGAGATACGTTAATTTTTACAACAGTACAACACAACAGTGCAACACAGTACAACAGTACTCTGATTAATTTTTACTTTTAATTTTTTACTGATTTTTTATTACAATTTATTTAAAAACGATTTTAATATAGTATTATTAAAACAAAAATGTTCAATTATTATGCAGATCAGCTGGATATGTGAAAATATTTAATCAAACTATGCTAATAATTTCCCCCACGTTCTTAGTTGTGTTAATCGTCATCCTCTTCAAATCAGTTAATTAGTTGAATAAATTAGGATTTCGCCTACCTTACAGCAGGTTATTCGATAATAATAGTGGGTAACGTACGATTATGAAAAAACAAAGTTCATCTATTCCATTGTCATACTTGAACTTGTAGAGCGTAAGGCCCACAGTCAATTACTTAACCATAGTAGATCCTAGGAAAATGTAATTAGACGTCCACACTGTAATCGTGTTTGATTCTAATCGTGTCAACACTCGTGTTACTGTTCTGCAGTATGCGCGCGTCTACGCTTGCCTCGAGAAAACTTCTCATGATGAGCACGGCGTCTGCTAACTAAAGATTCTGTCACAAATGTAGTTTTAGCTTTAGTGTCTTCGTTCAAGTTTTCTTTGTTTGTTTATAAAGCAGAATCGTTAACCTGGTTTGCCATAGTTAAGTCCAGACGTAAGCTCCGGAGTTTCTTGGTAATATCGTATAATAAGCATTATTCCCAAGTAAGGATATGAGTTATGATTGTATAACCCAACCGTTCATTCTGCGCTAATGAATCTTCCAAGTGATTAAGTTATATTTTGCACAGTTCGGAAGCAAGTACGGTAGTGTGCCCATGCCCCCACTCCGACTGCGCCAGTGAGTACTGGGTTCGAACCTCTCTGCATTAAGTCAAATTTACGATTAATTACTATTGTGGTTTGGGGATTACATTATTGTCTTTCCGAGAGGTATAACAATATTAGGTGCAAGACTGTGAGAGAGATAAGGCTCTATAATTGCTAGATTGGAGCAAAATAAATTTATTACTGTAAAATATAATCCTATCGGGGTTAATTTTGCCAAGTCAATTGAACTCATTGCCAACGTTTCTGGACCCGCTGTGTTTACCGTCCTCAAGACGACTGTCATCCTGAGGATGAGACAAAGAGCTGTCCAGAAATATTGATCATTAGTAAGTACAATCGAGTGAATCGGCGTGCCGGAATAAATTGATTAGTGTATAATTTTAACTCTGATAATTCACTCAGTGAAATCTTAAAAAAATTAATACGGAATGAAGACGTATAAAACGTGGTGCCCCTTTATCCACGTAACCGTTAGGGCCCACTTCGCGTAGGCCGTAACTTGAATTGACCAAGCGACTTAAAACAATCCGAAAGCCACTAGACCATCTCTATCACCTCACCGCAGCATTTACTCAGCGGAAAACCGAAGCCCTCACACTTTAACACATTGATTTCGAACCACTTTAATTAAATTTCTCCCGCACATTCTGTTTTTCTAATCTAGATTAACTTGATAGATGGTGGTCTAAGTTTTTCAAACAATGTTCTTCAAAAAGTTTTGCTAGTTTGAAACTTTCACTGAACTTCTCCACAGAATAAACACCTTTACAGCTTCGCGGTCGAGCCTGTGTTTATCCGTGCGCGAGAGATTACGCTAAAGATATACGAACTCATTACAGTGTAAAACGGGGCGATAGCGAGTAAATGAAACTTCAGGAAAAAGACTTTAGTTACTTAAATTGGTTCCACAAAACATAAAATACTTCACAATGGTGTTATTACAAGGAGTGTACAACCACGATATATTCATAATCTGGCTGTTAGCATTTACAAGATTACATTATGAAGTAGTATTTTGTGTTATTGTTTGGCTGTACTTCACGGTTTAAGCAAGTATCTCTAGCGTAATGTGTTGTAAGCGGATAATTTCTGTTGTAACAAAAAGCGTTCAACCATATTCAGTTGCTAATATTAGGTACATGAAATATGTCTTCTTCAATGTAAATTTTAACATTATACAATATTCTATACACGTTTATAAATTAGTTTCTAAAAATGCACTTTAATTTTTTATTATTTTCTAATTGGGCAACATATACTGTTGTTTGAGTCTAAATTCTACTATGAGCCTTTTTTTCAATCTGCAAGTGACAAAATCTCTGCTTTGACAATTTAACCATAAATTTTATTTGTGTGTAAGAAAAAAACACCCACAATGCTCAAGAAGTTATATCTAAAGGTTCTATACCTAGTGGTTATTATTATGAATGATTAATGTGTCATTGTGTACAATATGAACAGTTAAAATGTGTGTTGACACCTATTTCGACCTATGTTAAAAGTTATAAATATATATAAAACATGTACAAAAAATACCTTTGATAATTTTAATTTTAAACTTCGAAGCCATTACACAGTTAGGAACATGTTGACATAAGTGTTCGCAGATTCAACGCAGTTTATAGATCCCTACGAGTGTATTTACGCTGAATCGTAACATATTTTGTGTATTTTTTTTTGTTTTGTTTTAAATTGTGTTTGAATGGCATGTTTTAAAATGAGGTTTATTAATTAATATTTCGCATAATAACGCAGCTCGTACACAGCATTTTCCAAATCACCAAACGAAACCACCAGGCTTAATTGCTATGTGCTTATCACTGTTGTTGTTGCGTAGCAACCAATTAAAACGAGTGAAAGTGAAATATGGATGCTGGAAAAATCTTTTATTCTATTTTTAAACATGGACAACGGGAAAAGGTTTATTTTCTGCCGTTTTCCAAATGATAATGTTTATTTGTGCGTGTAATATTTTACACTCACTGACTAATATGACCGACCTTTGCACTCGCCCGTGTGTTTTAAGCCCGCATTTAAAATGATTTCCAGGTACGTTGTGCGTACTCCCTGGCAATCCGGCCTTCAGTAAACTAACCTGCACGAGATTAAGCCGCATGTTACAGGGGAAATTAACGGCATTGCTGATAGTCCGCTTATAGTAATGGGCTACGAACTCTAAAACCAAAAATATGTTTTTAATTCCAGCCCTTTAAGCGCCGTACTAGTAAAAACTCGTTTACACCTCGATATTTTGATATGGCGACCGATTAGAATGATACTTCACAGAATTTTCCAATAACCAACAACTCATCACTCAATAACGAGCAGCGTTGGCACAAACATGCTGTTTTATTATTGCAACCATATAAACACCACTTTTCTGTTCGTCTTTTCGTCCGTGCGTGCGTGAATCACGTCTCACGATAAAAACCGAACATGATGTTTGATTGATTTGCTTTTTTTTGTTGGCATTGCCTTTTAACAATGATGATACAAAATATGTTTTGTTACCGTGGTGGAGTCAGTGGCCTGCTTTCTACAAAGTTTTAAATTTATTTCCCGGCACCTCCAGAATTTTGAATGCGGGATCGAACGAACATATTTTAATTGTTATAAGCTTCCCCGGCACCTCCACCAAACATATAAAGGCATGTCGAAGTAATTCATTTTTGTATTCTTCGTCGACCATCTGCTGATTAAGTGGCTTCGCTCCCTCCCTATTTTGGGTACTCCCGTACTCATGCGTGTAAAAATTGCTATGCGGTATTTTATTAGCCTGTGGTTATTTGATTAAATAACGTGAAATTAACTTTTTTATGTATAACGTACTACTGCTCATGAGAATTTTTAGTTTTAAATATTATTTTAAATGTTTTTTTCGTACGTGGTTTTGTAGAAATAAAAGACCTAAATAGTTTTCAAAAGTTAATTTCTGCTACGCAGTAATTTAGCAGGGTAATGTTGAACGTCAGTTATTAAAACCAGTCGCCAACTAGGTCAACCTCAAAGTTTTAGTGTTTGTTCGTTGTTCTAAACGCCAAAGATAATGTCTCAACCTTGTGAATCACACACGAAACAGAACAGTTTGTTGCGCGATTCGGTGTATCTAGCAACATTTGGAGAATATGTTATCATTTTGTAAATAACAACTCGGCCCGACATTTGTGACAAACTTTTCAGCAGAATTGTCTGACAAATTTAATACAATTTTGCGTGTAACCACATAAATTCTGTAGAAACATGACAACAACTCGGTTCTTTACTAGAACACTGTAATAATTAATCATGTGATCCCGGGTTCGATTGCCATAGCCAGTGATCACATATGCCACCTTCTGGGATATCTCTCTTTTCAACTTTCCTGGATTTTCGGGCTCATTTTTCTCTATCTATAGTATTTGTAATGCAATACCAATAGCGATCTAGTCATTCAACTTATATTCGTGTTCGCCACGACTTCCCACGAATCCCAGTTATGGCTTAACATAAAAATTATCATTTTTAACCCGATAATTTGTATAACACATCAGATTCGCTACAGTTATGTCAAACCTGAATTTGTAAATAAGATTAAAAGTCGCATTTGCAAAAACAACCGAAATATTTTTTTTTTAATGAAAATCACAGCGAAATTATAAAAACAAATCCGTAATAATGTACTTTTACAAATAAATCTCCTCTGATTTATGAAACAGTTTTTTAAGCTTAGGTCATGATAAATTCGTATTGCTTAACCAAATATCAGAACCCAACAACCAGTATGTTTTCCAGGAAAATCAAAATAATGTTGCGCATCATTTTTTTGGTCAGCATGTAGAATCCAGAATTTCACCTCTAATATCAGGATTCAAATCAGAATTTCTCTATTGGGACTTATCAATTTCAACACCACAATAGTGGTTGGTAATTCAATAAATAAATTGTTGGCATAATTATGCATTTGAATGTGTTAAAAAACGTATTCCTACAAACGCATTGAACATATAACGGTAAAGGTAATTAATGATAATATAGAATAAATACGCATTATATGAATGTTAAAAGACAAATATGTAATTGATGTTTCAATAATACAGTTAGTGTCAACCATTTACTAGGCTAGATTTACTAAGTATTTACTAAGGATCCAAAAATAATCTGAAAGTCCTATATTAAATTAAACGTGACTACACGGATTGTCGTTTATACGCGAATAATCTTCGCTGTAAAGCAGCACCCTTAAACTACTAATGATAATAATTAGCTCGTAGTTGTTACTTTAACGTTTCTTACTAGGGTATGGGAATGGTGCCGCTCTAACAGCGATCTTAATAAAATATCTCTAATATCGTCTTCAGAGCACGACGAGTAAGATAATCAAACTTTATGAGCTAGGGACACTGGAATTAATTGAATTGTTTTCCACTAATCTATGCTTAATAAAAATATGAAAGTTACAATAATCACGTTTTTATGCTAAGTTTACGGAAAATCGAGAACCTTTTTCATTTAAAAAATAAATGTTTTAGCGCAAAATATGAAACTGATTTGACAGTACCTGGCATTTAAATCAACATTTATGTTTTAACGTAGTTGCCACCATGACAGTTGATACTATTATTATTGTACACTCCTAGCTTAATTAAATGGAGTTAACTGTTAACCTTAATATTATTTTATGTTTAATACGCGTTTTTTCGCTGAAGGATAGAGATTGCGATGTTTATTTTCATGAAGAAATGATTCATAATTTGAAGTTTATATTCTGAAATTGATTTTTTTTTATTGCGAAATGATAATGTTTTATTTGCTCATTCTTGTAATTGTGTTAACTGCAAATAATAATTAGCTAATAATTTGCTTGAAATTTTTAAACAGTTGTTTGTTTTTACGATGGTTTACCCAGCACCTGCACCAAATGCTCACTTTATTTAAACATTCGGCCTCAAACTTCACCAATAGAACATTTCATTTTACTTAAGTGATTAATTAAAGTAATTTTCGGTGACGTGTGTGTACTTTGTATTAAGAAGTAGGATAGCATATCTTTCTCTTAGGCGTATTTAATCCTCAGCAATGTAAATACCTTCTTACAATTTACTATCGTTAACTTAATGAAGTTAACAACAAAAAATCAAGGGTTAAGTACCTCAGAACCAAAGTCTTGTTTTTGTCTGGTTCAGGTGAATTATTTGTTTTGAATACTTTAATATTTCTTGTCTTTAAACAGTGTGCCTACTACTAAAAAAAAAAAGAAACGTGAGAATTTCAAGTCAATGAAATCCGTTTACCTTTATTTTTTTGAATTTCTCAATTTTCTAAAAAAAAAAAAACTTTAAGACCAGCCAAATCGAATCACTGCCAAGTGCCAATCATGACGTTCAAGTCGAAAATCTGTTCTCTAGTGATGCCCAGAGCATGGCTCTGCTTATCGTACAAGGCGAGGAAAGAGAAAAAGTCCACCTCGCAAATATCAGCTAGAAAGAAGGGAGCCAAATTTGTATTCTATGAGAAATGTTTTTAATAAAAAAAAAACTGGAAAATCCGAGACATATTTTGGTAACCTTAAACATGTACACACTTTGTTAAAACAATAATATGGACATAAAACGAATTGCTTGGAAGTCGTAGCATCGTATTAGTGACGTCAGTGCATCCCACAAAGATTTCACCCCTCTCGTATGTGACCTCGCGCCGCTGTAAATCCTCGGGGATTCCCCGACTGAGCGTGTGTGTCCAACTGTGCACGAGGACGACACACATCTGGCCAGCCTCATCCTCGCGGTCATCTATTATTCAGCAAGCCGCGGGCAAGTGGCCTGCCCACCCACCTTGTTTGCATGGAATTATTTCCACAGCATTGTGCGATGATCTCGACTGCTCGCTTAGTTTTTGTTACGAATCGTCTTGTTGTGATTGTGTTTCACAAACAGAAATTCTACGGAAAAGAATTAAATGAAATTACTCGTATTTGTAACGACGTCGTTCCTGTACACATACGCGATCAAAGAGCATTGCAATCAAACTTGTTATATACTGGAGGTTTTTTTTTTTTTTTGCGTTAGCAGTGCTATTCACAATTATGGGGAGGGGGTGATAAAGCCATCATTATAATTTATATGTACAAAGTGATTGGTATTTACAAATTCTAGAAGGAATAAGTAATCAAATATAATTGAGAACATTTAAATTGATTCTCGGTTGTAATCACTACGGATTGGACTGAACATGAGTTCTTTGGATGAGTGGGTAAAATCTACGAATGTATTTATATATTAAACTTTAATGATCAAACATTCTAAATACCCCCCCATCAAAACGATTACAAGCAAAAAATGATGAGTGTGTTTCCTAACCGATCACACGCGCACATACTCATTGACCAGAATACATACAGAAAAAATAATTATTTTGGCATATATATTTTTTGCACATGTGGTATTGTTATTAATCTTACGCTGTCTCTCCCCAAAGATTTTCTTTTACACGTGTTTACGCGTGAATCTTCGTAAACAAAAATGTTACTTCTTTTATGCTGGTAAAATAATCTTTGTGCTCTGTTCCATCCACGACTGACTAAGCTTCATGCGTTTTTTTATGGTTTCTTGTACAATAACGAGCGCGGATGAATTCCCAATGCGGTCTCCTCACTTCTTTACTTTTGAACAAGGCTTTCATCATTGCTTGAACCTGCATAAATGAGAACCAAGTACCCATTAGAAGAAACCTGAAGGCTAACCGAGGTAGCAGTCGGAATATACCAGCGCGATTACAGTAATGAGATAAGACGGTGCGTGCGAGGCGAGGCGAACCGGAGCATCGCCTCCTTCATTAGCTAATGGCGACGGACGCGTGGTACTGGCGCGCAGTCTTTAATACCAAGGAGGCTGCCTTCCTTAATGATATGCATGGTTGGGAATGAAAAGAAGACGGGCCTTATTGGATTAAATGTGATTCAATAGCCTTGCATTCGAGTAGGCTTAGTCTTTGGAAGGCATAAAAACGTCAAAGGGAATTATAATTATATTTTCTTTCAATGGAAGAAGTATCTAAAAGGATTGAAACCGTATACTTTTTCTTTTTAGGCAAATAATTTCGTGTATTTTATGTATAAAAACTGATTATTAGTTATTATTTTTCACTTGTATGACCCCTTTTTAATTACACCGCAATAAAGACATTCCTACGTGAAACTGTTTCGTATTTCGCTGCCCTTTGATGACAACAGAAGTATACGTAGAAAACAGCTGGGACCAAATTGCCCTATAGCAAGAAATGTAATATCTTAGAGTAGCTTTTACGTAACAAACAGTGTACTAAATCTTTGTTAATTAAAATTAATTATATACACGTTTATGTAAATATTGTTTTAAAAAAATACTTCTTTGTCGTCGACAGCGTTCTTCCCACATTATTGATGCAAGTTAATAGCTTTCTATTTAGAGTTCGGAGCCCCCTTATATGCGTCATTTTTATGTTTGTCCGTTCGTGTGTCACGTTTACGATAAAAAGTACAACACTTTTCGGTTGACACGTGTATATTTATTGGCATTTCCCTTCAACAAGTATATAATTAAGTAACAGTGTTTGGGTTGACCTGGGGGCTCAGATGGGAAAGGCTAGCCTCATCCAAACTTGACAAAAAATACTGAGTATCTCTAACAACAACGAGATAGAACATATTTCATTTCGTATCATTCTTTATGCTCGGCACCTCCACAAACAACGAGATTTCAACGTTGGAAAGAAACGTATTCTTTCTTCGAGGTTCTGGTGACAAAGTAGTTTCGCCCCCCCCCCCCCCCCCCTTTGCGAACTCCGTACACGTGCATGTCTTGTTTACAAAGATCACTTATTTATCTTAACGTTAATTAAAATTTAATTTAATTTAAAAATCTTTCTTTGCTATATTATTTTATTACAATTATAAGTTTTTAGATCCTCAAAAGTACAGTTATAAAATAAATAACAACCTTTGCTAATGATTCAGTAAACATCAGTTATTACTTTTTCTTCACTAAAAAAATAATGAATGTTGGTGTTTTTTTTTTTTATATCGTACGTGTTATTTACAAGAAATCTATGAATTTAAAATGTTAACTTAAAAACTATTATAACTGCTCTTTAAATGAATCAGGGCCAATCAGAGTATTGGAACTGGAAATTTCTCTACAGCTATGCTTACAGTTTTGGAAATAGTACTTATTTTAATTAATGCATTTACTTTAAGTTATTCTTGTTTAGAAATAAATTACAGTAATTTGCATAAACAAGTTAAACAAACAATAAAATTACCTTCAAAATGACTTCTACGTTGATAGCTTAAAACAAGCACTTGTACGGGAGTCTCCAAAATATGGATCGAAGCTTACAGTTAAAATAGAAAATATAATATTAGCAAACATTCCATGTTATGACAAAATCAAAATATATTTGGTGGAGGTGCCGGGTTTGATTTTTGTTTCTTATAAATAACACCCTTTTCCCCCTACTCCCTCGAGTCACCAGAATTATTCTGTATCATCCTTGTCGAAAGGCAATATCAACCAAACGCGCATGTCAATCCGAGTTCATGTTCAGTCTACATCGTGAGATGTGACACGCACAAACAGACGGACGAACTTTGCGGACAGAAAGGTTATTGATATAGGGGAAATTCGCTCCCTTACAAGTTGAAGTTGAAGTGTATGATTTTCAAGTGATGCGTTTTGAAGAAGTCACCTTATTATTAGCAGTGTGCTATGATTAAAATTTGAATTTGAATCATAATTGACAGAATTGGTTGAGTAAGGGACAATAAATCTGTTTATGTTCCCCAAGTGACCCGTTAGTATGTGAACTTTACCTAAAGTTACTCGTAAGTGATTTAGGATTTATAAAGACGGTGCCTTATCCCTTACTCAAAATGTAATGAAGTAACAGTAATGCGTTGCTAGAGATACTTTACTATTCGAAACAGTATTCTGAAGAGGAGTATCTCAGGAGAATGCTACTCCAAATACCGGCTTTGATATTGTTAAGTTAATTATTTTCCTATATTTCCTAGGAATTTGCCTATTATAGAAACATTATTACGAGAGTTATAGAATTAAACCCAGGTACCCATAATTTCCCCGATGTAGGCATTTCTATTGCAAAATAAATTTGTGTACTCATAATTTGATTATTGTAAGCTTTGTGTACTATAGCTTTAAATTTAAATCTACTGGGAAAAGGCTGCATCATATAAATCGAGTAACGGAGTTCATAATATTTAAAATAGGCAACTAACTATACTTGCGTAAATCTTTGGCCCTACTGATAATAATTTTAAGCTTGAGGAGTCTTCAATACCAGTGATTTTTTCTAGAACTTTTCCTGAAGATAGTTTTTATCGGATTGTTACCAGCCTTTGCACATATGTTATGATCATGTTTATACAGTCTTCTATAGAGGCACATTTTTTTAAAACCATCACAAATGTATCTTCACAATTTCCTATCCACACATACCTAGTTCACCTGAAGAGGGGCTAATTGCACCCTATACAGGTTTCCCACGATAAAAAAATGGATGCTAAGGATTTTGGATTTTTTGTAAAATCATCAAAATTGGTAAGTTTCGGAATTTATTTATGCGTAATGCGCAATAATGTTTAGTTATCTTTAACTCTAGAAGAGTAACCATATTCTTGCTTGACAAATACGCAAAATTGCATATCGATTAGATGACAACTGGAAGCAGGAAATGTTCCTCAAAAAGTTTCAAATAGGTAGGCCTATAGTTGACTCTTAAAATGAAACTATGCGACGTACACATTCATCACAATTACATAACAATCACGTTCAGATCACAGAATATATGTAAATGTGTTATTTCATTGCTAGTTTTGTCAATAAATCCTTTCTCCCTCCCTTGTTATTTGAAACTCGTCATTGTGAACATACCCAATATAATTATTAGTTAGTGAAGAAGTTCTCATTTCAAATCATACACGAGCACAACAATAACTTGGGGCACAATATAGGCACTACTGAAAGCTCTGCTTTCACAGTAGAACATGCGCACTCATCAAGCTATCAGGACCTCGTTATTAGTTTTGAAATATATTTCAATCTAATTTGATGGTGAGAAATAACATCCTTTGTTGTTTTTACAAATTAACTCATACATTCTATTCTAACGTAACATGAAAATTTCAATGGAGATTTTACATTTACTGAATTGTATAAGCTGCTTACTTTAAACGCTATCTACTTCTAACAGCTCACTCACTGTAAAAAAAAAAAACTACCGCGAGTAGCTAGACGAAAATCTTATCGAGAGTAAAATAATGATGTATTTGTTTGGATGCATGCAACATCTCGTTACATAATTAATACGATGTATATACAAAATGTTATTTATTTATTTTATCCGTGTATTTACTTTTATTCGACCATTATCTGCTATTTCTTTTATTTATATCCTTCTATCTATTTTTTTTCTTGTAAAGTCTATCCCATTTAGTTATAAAAACTGATTGGATGAGCGAAGCGAAGACTTCAATTTCACTGACCCCCCAAAAAATTTGTCTCGGGTGTTTTTTTTGTTTGTTTTTTTTTTGTTTTTTTGTTTTTTTGTCTGTTTGTTCGCACGATTCCGGGCAAACGGCATATGCGATCTTGATGAAAATTGAAGGGGACCTTCGAAATCTCTGAACTTAGACGTGCCACGTTTTGGGTACAATCGAAGAAATATTCTCATGAATATCGCACTTTTACGATTTTTTTTCGATTTTTAGTGCGATATTTTCGAGACATTTGGGCCGATTGTGACCAAACGGGTATAGCTACAACTTTTCATATTTCACAGGGGACATTAAAGTAATGGTTATGTATTGCTTTCTGAAAGAAAAAGTTGAAAAAGTTAGCCAGAATCTATAGAAATAAAGCTTTTAATATAAGTTTTTTGACTTTTTGTGCGATATTTTCGTGCCATTTGGGTCAATTCTGACCAAACGGGTGAGGCTACAACGTTCATATTTCACATGGACATTAAGGTAATGGTGATGTATTGCTTTCTGAAAGAAAAAGTTGGAAAAGTTAGTCAGAATCTATAGAAATAAAGCTTTTAATATAAGTTTTTTGACTTTTAGTGCGATATTTTCGTGCCATTTGGGCCAATTCTGACCAAACGGGTGGGCCTTCAACGTTCATATTATACATGGACATTAAGGTTATGGTGATGTAGTACCTTTTAAAAGAAAAAGTTGAAAAAGTTAGCCAGAATCCATAGAAATAAAGCTTTTAATATAAGTTTTTACGGTAAATAATACCAATTGACAGGTAACAAAAGAAATTTGACAACAATCACTTACAATGCGTAGGTAGCAAAACAAAGCACTTGCAAAAGTAAAGATATCCCACGCAAACTAAAAACTTTGAAAAGCTCATCCATCAACGCGGCGGGACTTTAGCGTTTTCCTAGTTTTAAAAAAATAACATAATAACTGAGGATGGTTGCTTAATGTGGGAATACTTGGCATTACGAGCAGACACAGTGTTGTTATAATACTGATACTAGGAAAACGCTCAGTTGGACGCGTTGTTGAGCGAGCACCGGTACGTGCAACATGACCCGAGTACGACATTCCCATAAGGCCCACCACACAGTGTAGGCCTAACTGGATATTGACATTGTACACTATATACTATTCCAACATCTTTGCATTGTACTAATTCACGTCATGCCTTTTAAAGTGTATCTTTGTATCTTCACTGCCTCCTTCATTTTTTAACATCATTTTTCGAATTATGATTACCAATAAGTCTTTAAGGTCTTGACCGATTTAGCTGAAAATTTGGAAAATAGGAGAGAATGTTGTACTTATTGACCCTGCAAAATTTCATAACGATCGGTTAATTTTTTTTATTTTTTATTTTTTATAACCAACGATCGGATTTTGTTCGAAAACTATACAGCAACCCGCCTAGGTAGCATGTACATGTGTGCAAAATTTCAGGTCGATCAGAGAAAGGGTGCGACCTGTATCGAAGCAGTAACAGAAAAAAAAGAGAAAAAAACAGACATTCGAGTCATAAGAGTCAAATGGAGACTCTCGCTACGCTCGCTCATTGAGAGAATGAGAGTTAGGGATGAAATGGGTGAATTTGATTGGTATTAAGTTGGAGGATGTACCTATATTGGTGAGTCAGGAACGTGAAAATGGAAATTAATGCATGGAAACAGGACTAGAATGACAGAGAATGACTAGGAATTGCGGCTAATACATGAATTTCAAGAACTTTGTTTGAACAAGGTTTATTACTTTCTGTTTGAATTTGCTAACGAGAAAGGCTTCATGGTTCACGTTTTCATCCGGGACTTGTGCCACGTGGCGCGAGTACGGATGTAAAAGTCAACCACGGATACTGAATGTTATACATAACTGTGCCATATAAAATGTGAAATAAACCTTACTTTTCTTAGAATCATCATGTGCATGATCAAAATATACCTTATTACGTTGCGATGTTGTTTAACATATACGTATTAAAATATACCTACGCGCCGACGCGCGTGTTAGCTACAATAACTTATTTCGACTTCTTAATGTTCACTTGATACAGATCAAATGTGTATTATATATTATGGTTTTTTCTCTATGTATAATAGAAATCACGTTGCGTTTATGAGATGATCTGGTTTGATCTTGATATTATACTACACAATATTTAAGACATATGTCGTTTGAAACAGTACAACAATAATTGGCGTGTACAATTGATGGCTATAGAATTTGATGTAATGGGTTTTAAACATTACCATAGGTTTTTCAAGTTTTCACTTTTTTCATCGATTCATATAAAATAACACTATTTGTAATGATTCACAATATCCTTATTGTGTAAACTTTGTATGGATGTGTATTTCAAATGTGGCACTTGCATTACATAATATTGCAGTGAATAAAGCGAAAATGGCAAACATATTCCTTGAAAGTGCAGGTAGGAGCCACATCTTTTATAGCCATGGGGAAATCAACGAACAGCATTTTAAGGCTATTGTACCACCTCTGTCCGATAATTTGAAAGTTGAAGAAACATGGCTGAAAAGTTTTCTGATTGAAAGAGGGCCTTATCTAAAAACAAAAAAAAAAATGATTTTTTGGGGGGGGGGGGGGGCGGGACATAACCTCACAGGGCCCATTATAGTCTTTTTTTTTTGCAATAGTGTAGCCAGCAACAGCTAGTGAAAAATTAAAATTTTTGTAAATGGGTATTCTGGATATAGTTCTTAACACCCCTTTGCTACAACTTTTTAAATATAAGGGCAAAAGATTTCTGAAATAACAGTTTGGGAGACGATTTTTTTGTCAAGATTTAAAAAACGAGTTTTTTTTTGTTTTTCATCGTTGGCCAAAAAAACGTACACCAACTGTTTTTCAGAAATCTACTTTTCTTATAGTTGAATTTTTAGTAAAGGTGTTACGGAACTTTTCAGAAAACCCATTTCCCAAAATTTAATTTTTAAAATAGCTGTGCTGGTACACTATTTCAAAAAACGAGTAAATGGCCCATAGTGAGGTTATGTCTCGACCAAAAAAAAAAAAATCTCTGTTTTATCAAAGGTTTTTACTCTTTTTCATTCAGCCAACTTTCATGGACTTCCAAGGTTTTGACCCTACTCTGATTACAATAGCCTTTCGAAATTGCATTTGCGGCGTTGCCATAAGCTACACTAGTCATGAAACGGTTAGAACATTACTAAAACTAGAACAGTGTACACGTTGGGCCCAGGATAGTGACGAGAGAAGATAAATTCTCGAAACGTCGCCCTAGCATCGTCGTGGGAGACTAAATTACTTTAATAAAAAAAGAAAAAGTTTTATAATTCTTATTTTTTATTAGCTCTACGTCAAGTATATCTTCCCAAAAATAAAACACCAGGAAAAATTAAAATTTTCATACCTAGGTGCACACCCAAGTTCGTCTTAATAAAACAGACGTGCCATATTTTTAATTGGTCCGTGTAAGAGGCAACGTGGAGACTTTACAACACAACGCTCCACCATTAGTAAAAACAACAGACCTCCTCGTCCCTTTGAGAAGTTAATGAGGTATGCGGAATTCTGCCGATTTTCCTTCTGGTGTAACATGCTAATTATTTAATTAATTAATCCTGCACTTTGATATCGTCCGTTTGAATAGAAAATATGCTCCAAGAGCGGTTAAGAGTTTTCTTGAATTTGATAAGTCCCAGACATGCTAAACATCGCAGGGTTTTACCTTTGAGTTTAGAAAGGAAGTTCTTAATCAATGCTTTTACTCATAACGCGTTGGCGGTAACAGAAGATTACGCTAATTGAAGCAGCCAGCAAGGAATTTAATACCTGTTACATTTTATATCATAATATTATTATAGGCATACCTGACTCAAGTGGGAATCTGTATTTTCTTATGTGTTTATGTGAAATTAATGCAGATTGGCCCGTGTGATTTACTATAATTACTTTGGTCCCTCATACATTAAGTCCAGATCTCATACAAAAGTGACACAGTGGTATCATGTGATACTCTTATTCGGTAGCTCATGAGTTCAAATTCAAATAAAGCCAGTTTACTGAGCTAGGAATAGCACAATTTAAAAGTAAAATTGAAGCAATGATAATGAATCGAAGAACAAAGAAGAATTGATTTTTACTTTTTATTTGTGGGGCATTGTCTCTGTGTTTATGTAATTTTAATTTATCTTCATATGTTCTTATTTATGATTTTGCTGTTCTCTTTGTTTGTTCATTATTGCTTTGATTTTGATGTATTCAATGTATTTTCAATTGATATTTTTCTGCCTAGATTGTCTGGTTGCCGCCCACTGGTGGAACTTGCAACTTGAGTTAGGTGTCCTGTATCATTGCTGTGATCAGTTTTTGACTTGAACAATTTAAAAAAATATACATCTGATATAATTATATATTAGAGTCAAGATCTTTGGTACTAAATTGTTATCAAAATTTGAACACGAGAATGAAGGTTGAACACAAGAATGAAGATTCGCGTTCGGTGGTTTCTTCCGCGAAAGATTGATTAGTACTCCCTGATTTGCTGTTCCTGATTTTTGGCAAACCTCATATTCGTTTGAGTGGGATCGTCTAATAAATCAGTTTTTTTCTTTTCGTTTTTCTTTTTTAATTTTTCTTTTTTTTCTTTCTTTCTTTCTTTTTTCTTTTTCTTTTCTTTTCTTTTCTTTTCTTTTTTCTTTTCTTTTCATTCCCCCCCCTTTTTTATATTCGATTAAATAAATAAATTGCAATAAAAATTGCATTTAATATCCTTTTTATTTGTTATCAAATTTGTTGAATATTTAATGCATTGTTGTAATTTTACTATTTCAAATATTTACTTAAATGTAGTTCATTGTTGTGTCTGCATCTATGTGATTAGATTTATTTAGTTGTCCTCCTTTGTAAATCAGTTTTTATAACTAAATAGGATAGACGTTAAATAAATAAATAAATAAATAAATAAAAATAAAATAAAAAAATAAAATAACAGTGAAGAATGTTAGAATAGAATGTGATAATAATAATAATAATAATAATAATAATAATAATAATAATAATAATAATAATAATAATAATAATAATAATAATAATAATAATAATAATAATAATAATAATAATAAACACGTTAAGCCGGAGGTTCTGGGTTCGAACCCCAGTCGGGGCAAACTTTTTCGACAACTGCTATGAATCAATAATAATGATAATGATAATGATAATGATAATGATAATGATATAATAATAATAATATAATAATAATAATAATAATAATTTTTTTTTTTTTTTATTGTACGTAGCAAAAACATAAGAGTACAAACATAGCATACATTATCCCACTAAACCCGAAGGCTTATCAGTGGGTCACATTAATGTATCAAAATAACTTAGGTTTAAGCTCATAGCTGAAGGCCGTTGAAACATTCTACAATATGACTAAAATTAACAATTTTACACAATAATATAAGTGACAAGGTACACACAGAGACGTAAGGAAATACAATATAACATCGAATTGATCTGAAAATATCACAGAAACATAATATAAAATCGATAATATACAATTACTTATTACATCAGGTAAATCAATTGTACACACACAAGGTGAGAGTTACAAAAAAGAAAAGAAAATGAGTTCTTAAAAGGAGTAAGTTTACAAAAAATCATTGTAGTTCTTTAAAAAAAGGGGTTCTCGAGGTAAAATGATTTAGGTATAACTTAATCAAGGATATTTTTATCTAACGTTAAAATTTCAGGTGGCAATGAATTAAAAACTCTTGGTATCAGAAACGCCAAGCAGCGATCACCATGTTTATTCGTTGTTAATGGTACTACAAACTTGTTTTGGCTAGCAAGTCTAGTTCCTTTATCATGCACACGGGGTATTTATATTTCGTATCGTAAAAGTACTTCAAAATCAACCGGTAGAAATAGAATTCTCTTACCGGTAATATAAAGCAAGGCCTATAGACGTCCTCAATTTCGTTGTGGACATTATGCAAGCGTTGGGGTGTATTATCTTTACTATCGAGTTTGTAGTCTAATAAGCATGGTCATATTCGAAACCGAAGCGTTACCCATGACAGCAAAGCATACGTTAATACAGATTCAACTAGAGAAATGTAAACTAATCTTAACGTGTCATCGGATAGAACTGGTTTTAACTTATATAGTTGATATGCACACGACCGAAGTTTTGTACAAATATAATCAATATGGGGCTTCCATGAGAAATTACGATCGATCATTGCTCCTAAATACATATGGCTCGCCACAGATTCAATCTGTTGAGTACATTCACAATCAAAATCGATCCCAGCCCTCCTATGTAAGCAAGCAGTTTCATGAAATATTACGCTAATTGCCACGTTCCTATCAAAATTTAATGGTGTGCACATGTGAATAATTTTTGTCTTTTGCACGTTGATAACAAGTTCCCTATCATGGGTCCAGCATTGCAACTTCTAAAATCATCGTTCATAAATTTTGTCGCCACGCTTAACTCTTTATGTATTGACAGAAGCACCAAATCATCCGCATACATTAATAATATACAATTTTTCAAATATTTTCCAATAACATTAACGTATATAACATAGAATGTGGCCCAAGAATTGACCCTTGAGGTATCCTGTCGTGAACTTTTTTGGCCGACTAAATATATTGCCTATTTTAACCTTGTACGAGCGATTTTCAAGATAACTACGAAACCAATCTAATACTCTACCTCGGATACCTACTTCTTCTAAGCATTCTAAAAGGACATTGTGATTAATTGTATCAAAAGCTTTGGAAAAAGTCAACAAACGTAGCGACTACGTGCATATTATTATTTAAGCTACTATTTACTAAATCTGAAAACTTTAATAAAACATCCTGGGTGCTTTTCCCCTTTTGAAAACCATACTGATTTTCACTTACAATTTCAAATTTACTTAGATAGTTACTAAAACAAGTAGATATGTATCGCTCCATTATCTTTTCGATCACCGACAGCAATGCAATTGGACGATAATTTGAGAAAGACATATGGTCACCTTTTTATATACTGGTCTCACAACAGAGATTTTTCATTTTTTCCGGCACGCAACCGTCCCTTATTGACAAATTTATTAAGTGAGAAATGATGGGACTTAGTTCATGTCTAAAGTTTTTTACATCGATAGCTCTTATTCCGTCATAACCGGGCTGCTTATTTACGTTTATCTCATCTATAATGCGATTTACTTTATTTTCTGTTATCGGAGGCAGCCACAACGATTGCGGAGCAACATCTTTAAATACGTGTTGTGCACACCTGAAATCACACACATGACGTATCTCCTCCACTTGCTTTACAAAGTTGTCTGCAAACTCATTTGCAATGCTCTCATCGGTGTGTTTCTTACCTAAATATTTGTTAACAACTGTTTAACTATAATAATAATAATAATAATAATAATAATAATAATAATAATAATAATAATAATAATAATATAATAATAATAATAATAATAATAATAATAATAATAATTTTTTTTTTTTTTTTTTTTTTTTTTATTTTATTTTTTTTTTTTTTTATTTAAATAATAATATTACATGCAATTTTGTATTATAATACTTTGACATCGTTGTCCACAAAGCCACATACGTGGCTTGTCTGTGGATTATGATTAGTTATGTTATTATACATGGATCAGACAGACTTAGTTGAATATTACATTAATCATACAAAAAAAGTTCATAGGCTAAATTAAAACTTAAATAAATAATTATAAAACAACGAGAATACTACTTTACAATATTGAAATTTGATATAACAGAATAGGCGTGAACATTCCAACACCACAGAAAGCGCAACTGTACAACAAAAAACAGTTTATGAATTAAATTATATTAAAATAAATGAATTAAAAGTTAATCAGTATCCATGGAAAAAGAAAGTAAGTTTTAAGTTCTTTTTTGGCCTCACTAAACGATTGGAAATTTTTCATGTCCTCTGGTAATTGATTAAATATATGCGGAAAGGAATACTCAAGAGTTCTCTGTCCGTACTTATTGACATATTTTGGAACATTGAAGTTAGTTTTTAGCACAAATCTTGTAGTATATTGATGGTCATTTCGTGAAATTTTGTAGGTGTCGCTAAAGTAATACTTAATTAAAAGGCGAAAACGATACAATGATGATACAGGCAAAAAAAAGGCAATATGTGTACAGGTCATGTGTATGGAAAATGTTCGAGTTATTGTTATTTGGGATAATGAGTTTTAACATTTTATTTTGCAGAACTTTAATGGGTTTTAAGTGAATGTTACTCGCATTTCCCCATGATAATAAGCCATAAGAAATTATTGATTCAGCTAAGGAAATATACACAGTTCGAAAAGGTAGTATAAGGTAATATGTATTTTAATTTATATAATTGAAATGCGCAACTTCTAAGCTTTTTGCAAACTGAGTCAATGTGAGGCTTCCAACTTAAATATTTATCTATTATCAACCCTAGATACACGTGAGTATCAACACACTCGATCTCCTCAACACATTCACATACCATTACACTATAATAGTATGCAAACACTCATTGGAGTGACTTATTATGCGAATACTATCCGCACGTGATTCATTAAAAGGCGAGCAAATGTGTACAATTTTAGTTTAATTGAATTCAGAGTTAATTCACTATCGTGAGCATAACACGCCAAACTTCTGAAATCTGAGTTTAGGTTTTTGTTCTGCCACTTTTAAGATCTTATGAACAGAGATTAGAGCAGCGTCGTCGAAGAACATTAGTATAACGCAGTGCTTAATATATTTACAAATCTCGTTTACGTAGATCAAATAAGAAATTGGTCCCAAAATTGAGCCTTGTGCTACGCCAGTATTAGATTCTTTCTCGTAGCTATAAGAATCCCCTATTTTAACCACAATCTTCCTACTTTTAAGGTAGCTTCTAAACCAGTTCAACATGTTGCCACGAATTCCAATATTTTCAAAACATTCCAAAAGTTTCACATGGTTCAACGTATCACAACGCTTTCTTAAATTCTATGAACATAGCTAAAACGTGGAAGTTTCCATTTAATTTAGAATTTATCAAATTTGTAAAGCGTACAAGGAGGTCGGAAGTACTTTTACCTTTTTGAAACCCATATTGCTCTTTATTAATGATATTAAACTTTTCAAGATATGTTGTTTAATTGATCTGCAATACATCGTTCCATTATTTTTTCTATGACAGGTAGCAACGCAATTGGTCTATAATTTTCAAAAAGTGTGTGATCACCTTTTTTATATATGGGTCTAACTATTGATATTTTAGCTTATCAGGTACAATACCTTCTTTTATAGACAAATTAATTTAAATGAGCAATTACCGGAGATATTAGGTCACATATATTTTTAAAAACTACTACACGGATACCATCAATACCAGGTGATTTTTCAGAGTTCATTCCTGCAATTATAGTCGCAACCCTTTCAATGGTTACTCGTGGCATGTACATTGATTGCATTTGTGAAAATTTGTATACATTTTTTGCAGTTTTAATTTCACAAGAATGATTCAAATTTCAACCTCATTTGTAAAAGAATCAGCAAATTTGTCAGCAATTTCCTTTTGAGTATATTTTTTGCCTAGATGGTTATTTACTACCCCATCGACCGAACTTTTCTTCTTTTTTTCCTAGAATTTCATTTATGGTTTGCCACGTCTCTTTAATATTATTTTGATTTTGTTTTTAATTTGTTCCTATAGTACTTTCGCTTTGCATTTAAAATAATAATAATAATAATAATAATAATAATAATAATAATAATAATTTTTTTTTTTTTTTTTTTTTTATTGAAATACATATCTCTTATACATTTTCTATCAAACAAGTTCGGCCATCCACAAGCTGCACAGGACAGCTTAACTGTGGAACATGTTACATTAAAGAAAATCATGCATGTGAAATAATGATTTTTAACTAATTCAATTTCAAAATTCTAGATAGCAATACAATAATAAGTGAAGTAACAGTAAGTATCAGTAAGCAGTGAATGACTCAGCGTGTAATAAAAAATAAAATAAAAATAAAAATACATAACACTAAAATAAAAGATTAAAATAGTAGATAAAAACAAGTAATTAATGTGCAAATTAAATACTTATACTAGCCAAAAAACATTTTTGTGAAGCAACAGTTTGCAGATAATACAGTGAATAAACATTGAATAGAACAGATATAGAACAGTGAAAAATTATAGTGCTAATTCATGTACATTAAATTATGAAACACTTTATATAACAAATACACAACAACCCTAACTCATTGCATAGTATTTCGTAATAAAAATGCCTTTAGCCCTCTTTTGATTTCATAAATAGTCTCTAAATCTCTGATGTTCTTTGGAATACTATTAAAATAGAAAGGTATAGTGTAGCTAAGTGTTCTTTTACCATACTTATTTGCAACCCGTGGCAACTGGTATACTTCCGAAGATTTGGAGCGAGTAGAAGTAGTGTGGTTTATACAATTTTTGTGAGTATTAACGAAAAAATGTTTCAAAACTAATTTATATGTGAATAATTTTTGTAAAGGTAAAACGTTTTGTAGTAATAATAATAATAATAATAATAATAATAATAATAATAATAATAATAATAATAATAATAATAATAATAATAATAATAATAATAATAATAATAATAATAATAATAATAATAATAATATAATAATAATATAATAATAATAATAATAATAATAATAATAATAATAATAATAATAGAAACTCCTAGCCCATCAGTTATTACTTAAACGTAACCTAAAAATAGACTGAATATTCCTTATAAATTAACAATTATAAAAATAAATAGATTGAAAAACACCCTCCTCCATGTACTCATGTGTGTCATTTGTGGTTGAAAACAAATTGTATAAATGGTATATTTCACTCTAATTAATTCCATCGTTCCTCCTGCGTTGTGGGAGAGAGATAGACATATGGCAATTCAAGAAAACACTTTTTGTGTTTGTCTCACGCGTGTTTGTGTTTGCATTTTTGTGTTTATTATTTTCATAAGACATTTCCACGTGTGTAACTGTTAACTAAGGATTCTATAGAACGTGTGATACAAAGTGGTTGTGTTTCTATAGTTGTGTATTTCCTCTTGTTACAGAGCGAGCGTGTATCTAGTTTCAACCAAGGTCCGTCGTGGCTGGTCACAGACAGACAGTATCATTGGATATGTGCTCGTTGTCTGGTAAGGGGAAGCTTCAAATGGCGTTCCGCTCTTACCCTTCTGAAAGCCACCGCCATTAACAGCTGACTTGCATTGTACAAAGCAGATCAATTTCACCAGCGTATCAAACATTCTTGCTTATTATGATTGATGTATTGAGGTCGTTTCGCAAACATCAAGTGGAAATACCAAACAATTTCCTGTAAGTGCAATGTTAATGAACATATGTTGTTTCACTACTAGGAAACGCTCAGTTGGACGCGTTGATAAGCGAGCACGTGCTATAGCTAGACCCACATTGCACATTTTTTTTAATTTTAAAATTTGCGACGTTCGCTGCCCACGGGGCCATGTTTCCAATATTATTTATTATTGGCAAGGTATTTGGGTAAACCCGTGAGTAAACCTTTACTTTGTGGATAAAATCCACCGCCATCTAGAGGACCTTGACATCATTTCTTTGGGAAAACTATTTTAACTCTTTGGTAACAAATTATACACTGCGTCCTCGATAGTATTTTGATTACTTCTAGGTGGCAGTGCATAGTGACCAGAATTCTCGTGCGACTTTTCGTTGCCATGGTAACGTTACTTTTGTTAAAATGTAATTTCTATCTACACTACTTAAGGTCTTGACCGATTTAGCTGAAAATTTGTAAAATAGGAGAGAATGTTGAGTTGTACTTATTGACCCTGCAAAATTTCATAACGATCGGAACATTTTTTTTAATTTTTTATTTATTTATTATTATTTATTTTTTTATATATAACCAACGATCGGATTTTGTTCAAAAACTTTACAGCAACCCGCATAGGTGGTATGTACATGTGTGCAAAATTTCAGCTCGATCAGAGAAACGGTGCGACCTGTACCGAAGCAGTAACAGAAAAAAACAAAAAAACAAAAAAACAACCGAAAAATGAAAGTGTGCAAAATTAATTATTAAAAAGTAAATCGTCGTTAGATTGAATCAGTAGATCAATTTGATTATATCGATTGATTCATCTGGAATCGAACGTGTTTGTTGGAATGATTGATTGATTGATTAATTGATTGTGGAGGAGGAGCTAGTGAGGCTGGTCACTCTATCGATTCAAATTATTCTCGGCTACTGGCATTTAATTCTACGTACTTAAAATTACCAATCTATACTTTAGTGGACCCAAAGGTGTTAACTCGCATTCTATATTAATTTATACATGAAACCTAACGACCTTGTTTACCACGCTCGTATAGCGACGGGGCTATAAAAGAAAGACTGTAAAAACGTGACACAATCGTGTCAGACAGTTTTAACGGAATTATTAAAACGCTTGTCAATTATTCACAAGGAAAAACAACCAACATTTTCCTCGCGTCCTTGTTAACCATCTAGCTATTATTTATACCGTTTCGTTTGAAGACTATTTCCGAACATTTCGTTAGGTAAAGTTATATTCCGCATGATTTTTTTATGACATCGCGATATTTTCCATGCCTAAACACCAAGAGTAATGTGAATATACAGATCACGTACGTAATGCAACCTTAGTTGTATATTTGCAATTATTTGGCAACATCTGGACCTGATATGAATGTTCTAATCTTAACTCAAGGCAGTATTGTCTTACTATAATGCATCAAAAATTAAAAATTAATAACAGAAAAGTCGTATGTTTCACTTGAACGGCGTTACTAGGTTTTCGTATTAGTTTTGTGTATGATATACTGTGATGCGAAAGAAATGTGCACAACATCACATCGTAAGCCTCAGTTCATCAGTCACCCCTGACTCACCCCATCTCACCTTTCACCCATCACCCTTATATTCTCACGCCACATATTTTTTCGGCTATTCATCATTTACCCCCAACGATGGAAATAACGGTGAAAGAGGAAAAAGGATGGGAATTTTGTAAAAATTGCAAATGTTTTCATTCTGCGAGTAGAGATTATATCTGTGGCGTCTGATTTGTTACGTGGACACGCTGAACCTCCTACAAGAACAATTATTGTGAACATAGTCTTTTTTTCTGGGCTCAGGATGACAACACTGATGATCTACAACCGACGATGTGGGAAACGAGAAGATCTTTTAATTTTGTCTTCACGCGGACTCTAAATGAGGACATGTCGGTGCCTTACATCAGCCCTAATCTGTTCCGGTCAAGTGAGTAATACCGTTGAGTGACTAATATATTATGTAATACAGATCTGATAACCATCTAGCTATTATTAATACCGTTTCGATTGAAGACTATTTCCGAACATTTCGTTAGGTAAAGTTATATTCCGCATGATTTTTTGATCTGATCTGATCTGACAGATCTGATCTTTCCCTTGGGATTGCTCAAATCGTTATATTTTTATCGATCAGCGCAATACATGGTTTCCAATTTGTAATAGAAAACATGTTCTCATTATTTATACTGTTACGATTATTGGAACTTGAGCCTTTTTCAATATTGAACATATATTGTCTATTGAGTGCAGGTAATTTATTTAGCTCTTGGACGTTATATGTCTGAAAGAAAGGTGCGTCTAAAACTGTCATAGTACCCGATCATTAATAATAATCTGGTAGTGAAATTAGCCTTGGGATACCCGTCCGTTTACATACAACTTGGAAAAATTAGCCGTTGATAAGAGACACAATGCAGGTTATTTAAATGTCCACCTTGACACCGTTGTGATTGTGACTTAAATAGATCATGAAAATAATGGTTCCCTACATACTCTCTTAAGAAGCTTTTAGAAGGTAACACATAATTACTTGCGAAACCCAAGATTTAATTTGAAACCGCCTTTTAGGTGAGTCGTCATTCATTTCCCCAAAAGCAAGCCAACCCACTAAAATCAAGTTCCTTAGCCATAAATATGTTTGCGGATGTCTTATCTTCGCATCGATAGAAGGTCTTTATAGGAAATGTAGGAACTGTTTGCAGATTGCGTGTGCTGGTTTCGATTGGCCCCTTATTACACATGCATTCGCTGTCCACTTCCCCACTGATTTATTTTCCGAGAAGGTTCGACGATAGTGGGAGTAAACCGTGCAGGAATCCGAATCGATGACGTGACCCAAATTGTAGGGCTATCTTCCCAATACGGCTCGACTTTATAAGAGGAGAATCGCGCGTTAATGTCGGCGCCACGGGACGCTTAGATCGGGAAATGAGATGTTTCACGCAACGTATGGGGGAGGAAATCGTTTCAAGTATTGGACGGTATTGGGGGAAAATTTTAATTAATATACGTGCATCGTAAAACTGGCTATATTACTCGTTTCCAAAATGATCAAAATTAAGAGACGTTAAATATGCAGAATGAGATCTTTTATTGCCAGTTTGATTTTACACGTATTTAATTTCCTAAATTTGACTTGTATGTACTTAAATTTTAGATTGGAATATATCCAGTAAATGTATCGTATAATTAAAACGACATGTTTGTTCAATTTGAGCTCTCTCGTTCAGAGAGGCAGCCTAGTTAACTAGGCCTAGTCGGGTTATTTATCTTGGTGGGGTTAACATCTCATCTTCTTGTTTCAAATTGGCCCAAGATAATTACTGGATGTATACTGAACGATGTTGGTTTAAAGAGGACGTGAAACCCGCTTTAATAGCGCGTAGTCTGCTCCTGAGGAAGACCCGTCACGGATTAAATAAATACATTTGAATTTAGGGTCTACCTACTCAGTTACAAGAACTGATTTTCAATGGGGGTCAAATTAGTCTCATTCGAAAGGACATTGGTTTAGCTCTGCCAACATTAAAAACTTATCAGTTGAGAGGGAAACGGCCTCGAATATCTTCCAACCAACGGGAAGTCCGCGGTCGCTCGTTCCCTGCCTCAAGGCATGTTCGGGATTTGAAGAGGGGAGGAGAATACGCAAGGTTGTTTGAGGGTCGTTATTAATTGTTTTTAGAATTATAGAGAGAGCGATTAGGAAGGAAAGGGAAGGAAATGATTAGATTATGGCTTTGTTATTGTTATTTCCGTATTATGTATTATTAATAACTATTTGCGGGGTTGCCGTTGAGCGTAAGAAGTCCAAGTGATCAACGATTGGAGTAACTTGGAGTGTTGAGGAACGGAGAACTGAATTAATACACTCTTATTGGATAGAATCCGTGAACACTATGCATTTGCAAATCAATAATAATTGGTTGAAAGCCGAAGATTCCATTTCACTACACTGAAAAAATAATCGGAATGTTTTTTTGTTTCTTCATTTTTTTTTGCTAATTTTTGTTGTTTCAGCACGATTCCGGCTAAACCGATACTCCGTTTGGATGAAATTTTAATGGAGGCCTTCGAAATCTCTGAACTTGAACTGTCACGTTTTTGAGCGCAATCAAAAAATTTTTCTTATGAAAACGCATTTGACGATTTTTCGATTTTTGAAAATTTATTTTAGTTATAACACCTACATGCTTAATCCGATTTTCATGATTTTTTCACAGAACCTTAATTTATTAATTAAGATATCCGTGTGAAATTTGAGCGCATCCGAAAAATATTTTTCATGAAAATAAAATTTTGTGGGTTTTTTCATTTTTTTGAATAATTTTTAACAATGAACACCTACAATGCTTATTTTATTGTATACATCTTTTCACAGAACCTTAACTTTATGAATTTATACATTCTGTGTGAAATTTAGCGCAATCGAATAATTATTCTTATAAAAATCGCAATTTTTCGTTTTTTCATTTTTAAAATTCATCGATTAATTAAAAAATTAAAAATTAAAGTTTATTTTTTATTTAATTTAATTTAGTTTTAAAAAAATCTTCAACTTAGTACTAATTTTTTCACAGAACAACAGAAAATCCGCATAACACATGGCAGCTCAATGCACCAATTACGCTCATCCAACAACGCGGCGGGACTTAAGCGTTTTCCTAGTAATATAATAGCTTAACTTATGCAATGAACGTTGTTTTTTTCAGTTTAATACATCTCGTTTGTCTTCCTGGCTCCCTCGAAAACTTTATTCATATAATATAGGTATATATTGTAATTATGGTGATGAAAGGTTTTGTTTTTCCTCGAATTTTACTCTGAATATAAAAAGTACTAAACATACAACTCCCGATTTACTTGTGGGAAATTTTGGAAACAAGAGGATTGGCCACGAGCAGGCATCCTTCCTTTCAAATGAGATACACCGTGGCATTGCGCTACTTGTCGTATCAGGAAAAGGCTTCGACGTTGTGACCATAAGACATTTTGGGTTGAACGGAAATGCTGTAATTGGTGTCTTTCCTGGAGCAGCGTTCTCAATTATCTACCTTCCTAGAACACGCTTGGCTGCCACGCATTTGACGCATCCTACGCCGCAGCAGGGAGGAAAGCGAGCAATCACGTGAGCAAGTGAACAAGTGAACAAGTGAGTGAGCAAGCGAGCACTTAATTGTCTGCAATCTTGTACCAGGGCTTTCCTTCGATGCACAATTGTCAAGGATGCGCGCCAACATAGCTTTGCTTTTACCCAACAGCATTTCAAGTGTATAATGAAACTGTAGAAGACGCTGTGAATAGAACCCGCTTGTGTGGAAAAGTGATTTTGATTCAAACACTTTGATTTTATTATAAATAATAACATAAAACAATCCCCGTGTTCGATCAGAACAAACAATGTTTTTAATAAGTGTTTATTAAGATAAAGTTGTCATTCAGTTACAAATGACAAAGTTGCAAATACCATCATTATTCACTGTATATGAAATTACACTTAATATATGATAAACGAAATTGAAAATATATCTATTGGATAAATTAGCAGTACCGTACACGGGAAATAAATCTACGTAAACGTTTAGCATAATTATAATGGAAAATAATTTTGCAGTAAATTGTTTCGAAAGAAGTTGCAGGGTGCACATTGGTTTTACTCGGCGAGACACTACGGTACTTGGGTGTTATGGTAGTTTTCATGGGAGCTGTTTTAAAGGACTCGTCCCTAGTAGGTGTACTGCTCATATCTTGCTAATATACTAAGCAATCGTTGTAAAGGCTCATTCACAATCAACTTGGGCCTCTAGCTTAACAGCTAACTTATCCTCTAACTTTAGGTGGCTGTTCATGATAGATGTTTTTAAAACCTATCACAACAATACAGATTTGCAGTGTTTACTTTTATCGCGCCAATGCTTGTTGCCAATGCCAAATTGTCGGCTCGAGTCGCTCTCTGATTGGTTTATTCTTAATGTTAAGTTAGCTGCTAAGTTTAGTTGAGTCAAATTTTTTCCATAAGACAAAACCTTTAAGTTAGCGGCTAAGTAAGCGACTAAGTTGATTGTGAATGGGCCTTAAACCTGGAAATACGAACTTATTGGCCGGGGTGTTTCCAAGTGGTTCTCCATGCCACTATGTGGCTGCTCCTGAACTACTAAGACTAGACGTAGTACGGAACGGAACTCCAGTATTTGACGTTTCTGTCCCCACTCGGTCTAAGGCCATCACGTGCTTCTCATGACCCTATATCCGCTCAAGGGCTGATTCAGAGATCCAAGCAGAAAGCAACCCCTAACAGAACCGGTCAGTTCGATATGCTTGCCTACAATGAAGGGATACAACTGGGGAGTTAGGCCCACACTGCTTCTAGCATGAAACCGGTATCCAGTATATGGCTGCTTCCAAGATACAACTAGGGGAGTTAGGCCCACACTGCTAGTAGCATGAAACCGGTATCCAGTATATTGGCTGCTTCATGATACAACTAGGGGAGTTAGGCCCACACTGCTACTAGCATGAAACCGGGATCCAGTATATTGGCTGCTTTCATGATACAACTGGGGGAGTTAGGCCCACACTGCTTCTAGCATGAAACCGGGATCCAGTATATTGGCTGCTTCCATGATACAACTAGGGGAGTTAGGCCCACACTGCTTCTAGCATGAAACCGGTATCCAGTATATTGGCTGCTTTCATGATACAACTAGGGGAGTTAGGCCCACACTGCTTCTAGCATGAAACCGGGATCCAGTATATTGGCTGCTTTCATGATGGATTATCCGTCAACGGCGACACAAGGTTATAGTTGTGGTTAACCATAATAATCATTCACCAATTTAAAGATTTTCTAGTAGACGGGGGAACGTAAAATTTATTTCTCAATTTCATAAATCGGGAAATACTCCCGTAGGTTTATTTTATTTTAAAGAAATCAAGCCAGAAATTATAATATCCATTCCAGCGTGGTATCGAACCCCGGTCTCCCGATTGCCGGTCGAGTGCTTTTACCCCGCTGGGATGGATTTTTTTTGTATTTTTTTGTTTTAATAAAAACGTAAAATTTTGTTTTAATACGTTGTGTTAATTTATGAAATAAATTGTATTAATTAATTTGTATTTAGAGTGTACCCACTCTGTCACGTAACTGAATTTATGTTTTTATTAATTGGACGTCTATCCTATTCAGGATAAAAAATATATAAAAGTGGGAGACTTAATTTAAAGCGGGCCAAGCCAACCTTGTTGGAGCCGACGCCATCGACGAGCGAACAATGGCCACCGACTCAACGCGTTGGGTGTGATACACCCACGTTCAGAATATACATCATTATTTAAGAACAATCTTGGAATTTAATTATGTGATTCGTTGCTACACAAACAACAAAACTACACAAAGGTCTTCTGCCTGATGCGGGATTTGCATTAGGGACTTTATACATCGGAAGTAAGGGCTCAAACTACAGCACCAAAGAGCCACACATGTTTACTGTCTTGTATGAAATCGTGAAAATTGAAAACCCTAATTTTATATTTTGGACTCCTATGAAAATTAGTTGTTATAACTAAATAGGATTCTCGATAAAAAATTTAAAAAATAAAATTAGTCTTCTTTTCAGTCACAAATGATTTATAACATTATTGTAAATACATTGCATATACTGTTGTTGTCGCTACAAACAAGTTTGAATTTACAAAAAGCAGACAAGAAAACAATTACTACGACCATTTTGTTGTCAGTTAAGCACGTATGTTTTACTTTTATTAGCACTCCACAATACACAACGTTTTAGGTTTTCACATTGACTTATTTTTACTCGCAATAAATATAAATGAAAACGACGAGGATGTTACATTTTCAATATGTACATGAGTTTGCACGAGCCTTAGGGCATTAACAAACCAATAGTATTGCTTTGAGTTTGACTCAACCAAGGTTTGGTGATACAATTCACAAGGGGGTACTTTAGGCATGTATCCATTACACTGAGCTTTAGCCCAGCTACAAACAACAACCGCAGTGTTAACAGTGTGGGATCGTGTAACTATTGACTCGGTATTGCGGCCGTAGTGTATCCGTGGGTCTGATTGATCTTGTGTTACACGTAAAACAGAATCAATTGAGGCTATAAAATGTAAAATGACGACAAAAGTAGCATACATTATTGGATGAGCGAAGCGAAGACTTCAATTTCACTAACCCCCAAAAAAATTTAGCTCGGGTGTTTTTTGTTTTTGTTTTTTTCTGTTTGTTTGTATTTTTGTCTGTTTGTTCGCTCTCTACCGGGCAAACGGCATATTCGATCTTGATGAAAATTGTAGGGGACCTTCGAAATCTCTGAACTTAAGAGGTGTATTGTTTTTGGGTACAATCGAAGAAATATTTGTCATGAATATCGTACTTTTACGATTTTTTCGATTTTGTGTACGATATTTTCGTTCCATTTGGGCCAATTCTGACCTAACGGGTGGGGCTACAACGCTCATATAAAACATGGACATTAAGGTTATGGTGATGTAGTACCTTTTGAAAGAAAAAGTTGAAAAAGTTAGCCAGAATCCATAGAAATAAAGCTTTTAATATAAGTTTTTGATTTTTTGTGCGATATTTTCGTGCCATTTGGGCCAATTCTGACCAAACGGGTGGGGCTTAAACGTTCATATTATACGTGGACATTAAGGTTAAGGTTGGTGATGTAGTACCTTTTGAAAGAAAAAGTTTAAACAGTTAGCCAGAATCCATTGAAATAAAGCTTTTAATATAAGTTTTTTACGGTAAATAATAACAATTGACAAGTAACAATAGAAACTTGACAACAATCACCTACAATGCGTAGGCAGCAAAACAAAGCACTTGCAAAAGTAAAGATATCCCACGCAAACTAAAAACTTTAAAAAAAAGCTCATCCATCAACGCGACTAAAAAAAGCGTTTGCGAAGCTTCCTAGTTAGAATAGCAAACTATACCACGTACCAATAACAGACATATTTACAGAATATATTTTTATTTCAGCACTGTTCTTGTTATAACATGTAACACCTTAAACCTTCAGTTTGAAAGATTTTCTCGAAAAGAATCGAAATATTACATGTAATATTACAAGAAAATAAGACCAAAAATATTTTGTACATTGCCAAAATACCTGTTAAAAGTAATAGAAACTACTTCAAAATGAGTTTATTTACCAATTAATATTTGTTTGTATAAAATATTTCAACTTGTCTAATAGGCTTTTTTATTTTGTATAATTAATGATATTTTGCAGTGCATTATTAATTTTTCAGATATTTTATATTTATTTGTTTTAATTTTCAGTAGAAGTTCTAAAAATTGAGTCAAATAAAGAATTCACTAAATTGAACCACGATCAAGCCCGAGTCCGGAACCCCTTACTTGCTGCTAGGTGTCTTATCTACTGGAACTCTCCAGTGATTTAACCTCTAGACCTTTCTTTACTTTTTGTCATTATGTGGAGTGGCTTTTTGTGTCATTATGTCAGTCCAGAATGTGTTTCATTACAAGGGAGAGGAAACAGATAAATCTGTTTAAAAGCGTGTATCGCAAAAGGCAATTTTCCTTGGCGGGCTAGGGGCGTGGACATATTGGCAGCATCCATAACACGGGGCCAGCTGTCAATAGGAGAGTCGTGGTCAACGCTGCGGTAGCATTCGGAACTAGCGCAGCACATTTCAGAGTGGAAATCTTCTCTATACAGCTACATACTTCTCATCTGCTTCTAGGCTCGGTTACGATTGAAATACGAATTAATCTTATAAATTATTTAAGGCTATTGTATCGCCCTCTAACCGATATTTTTAAAGTCTAAAGAATCAAACAGTATCTTTGAATAAAACAGAAAACTCTATTTTTAATTTGGAGGGGGGGACGTCACGTCCCTGTCAGACATTATATGCGAATATTTGGGAAATCAGTGTCAACAATATGTGCTAAACTTTATTTCGAGCGACGATTTATTTTACATTGTTACTACACATCATTGCCTCCCCCCCCCCCCCTTCACCATAAGGAAAGACGATTTTCTGAAACAACGTTTGATGTTAAGGGTGATTTCTTCCGCAGGAACAAAACTCATGTTTGTACCGTCTGACTGACTGTTTATTACTTGGTAAATAATACATTGAATGGTTGATACAATAAAGTACCGCAGTTTCATCCTAACTTGAGGAAATGTAATTTAACTAGCAGCGATGTCGTGAAATGAATTTGCAAGTAATTCATAGAACGAACTACGAAGTATGGCCCTAGCATTCGAAGTCGTGTCGAGGAAAAAAGTTCGATTGATTGACGCAAATTTATTAATGGTCAAAAACTCAACATGAACTGCTGGTAATAAACCTGTATCATGTATTTATAAGTGGAGAGAAACATATCATTTTATTTACAGCTGTCCCTCTTACATTACTTTTATCTGGAATTACGAAGACTTTGTGTGCATAATGCGATTACTTTAGTTAAATTGTATAATAATGTGAAAATTGTAATAGATAACGTGTCTCAGATAATTCACTTGTGTAAAATTATTTGACGGCTAAGCCAATGAAGACGCTAGCTAATGGGTTCCGTAAAGTTGGGCGACGATAATAAATCCGTGTCTAAGATGTAGGGGTTAAAGTATTGGTTTGATAACTTTAAAGTAGTGTTTAATCTACGGTGATGGGTAAATGGAACAAACTTTAGACAAACAAATATTGGTCTTCGTTTACGTCTACATCGACTAAGCTGCTAACGACAGTCATGAACAGATAAACGCTGAAAAGTGAAACAATAGAAAACATCTTAAAATGTTGATGTAGCACACTAAAATCCGTTCAATAATTTAAAGAGACAAAATAAAGCAGTAAGAAATTAATAAATCGCGAGTTTTTTTGGTGTGGTTAAAATAAATAAAAATAAATAAAATAAATTGTATTTAGAGTCTACCCACTCAGTTATATAACTGATTTTCAGTGGGGGACAGTAAATCAAAGCGACTAAGCCTACCCTGTAGGCCCGACGCAATCGAAGAGTGAGCGATAACCAACCAAAGATCGATATTTTTAATAGGAAATATAGCAATCAGTGGTATGGACAGTGCGAACACCCGCGAATCAACGCCAGAATCAACAAGGCCGATTCAGAACAACTCTGAATTTATTATGTGCTTCGTTGCTAGGACGGCTCCAAAGTCACCGTTTACAAACTCCTAAGACACGAACTGATGGACTTAAGTCCAAATCAGAAGTTAAAAAAACTTCTGACTTAAGTGTTAAAACAATACATTAGTAATAATAGGTCGTACTGTAAAAGTAGCCCCAGCTTTCCTTAGGATTAATCAGTAAATAATATGTTTGTATTTTTCGTCTACCCACTCAGTCAAAAGAACTTTGCTTTAAGTGGAAGACATGTTCCCTAGAAGGCTCAACGGCAACCGTTTATTGATTAGTTAAATGAAATATCAGAAGTTTAAGAACCTTGTCATGAGTCTGGATTTTAATCCGCCCCAAACACTATTACTATGACTTCTATTATGTAAACATATTTTTACCTTACCTTTTTCCTTATTTAGAACCGTGTATCAATCCATAGCCGAATCTTTGATTTTGTATGGCATTTTAGCTTGGGGCAATGCTTCGCGGTGTCACATTCAAAGGGTTGAAGATTTACAAATAAAAATGTTAAAAATGGTAATGTGTGACTTTAAAACCGATTCTGAACTCTCCCGTAAACAAATATTTTCTTTTTGTAATGTGCTGCCAATATCTTCATTGTTTATATATAGATTTATATTACACTTCTATTTTAAATCAGATTTCAAGATTCTGTTAGACTCATGCAAGGATACAAGGCTAAAAGTGGCGGGGGCATTCAAAATTCCCAATTTTAACAACAAATATGGCCAACGTTCACTTTCTTACTCGGTTCCTTCTACGTTCAATTTGATGCCCTCCTCACTGAAAACCTTGTCTAACATTTCAAAAATTAAAACTGAACTAAAATCTTATCTTCTTTCTGACACCTTTTGACAATGTTTTCCGATTTATTTATTTATTTTTCTAAGCTCTTTGTTCTTTTTCTGTAATTTTTTGGATTTCACAAATTAACTGAATATGTCATGCAACCATAGTATTTATACATACATGTTTTTCATGTTTATTTTGGTTATATGTTCCGTTCTCTGTATTGTCACCATCTTAAATAATTTATTAATTGTCTTTACCCAACAGTTAAGCCTTTTTCAGGCTTTGTGGGTTTTTTGATTATATTCTTGTTAGATTTATTTCTGTAGGCCTATGTAACATTAGTTATTTATTTGTACAATTTTGCTATGGTGTATGAGTCATGTATGTTCTATGTTCTATGACAATAAAAAAAATTATTTCTCATAAAAAAAAAAAAATAAATAAATAAAAAATAATAATCACTAAATAAACTATATTGGTTTTAATTTAAACTTTCAAATATGATGTAGGGTCATCTATCTCTCTCTTGTTCATATCGTTCAGTCGTGTTTGACCAGTGACTATTGATACAGTATATCGTGCTTGTTGCAGAACAAAATACAGTTTTACGTTGATCAACATTATTGGACACAACAACATTATAAGTACTCCCTTGGCGTCCCATAATAGAAAATCGATTATTTAATGCTCATGATTGGTGGGGAGTTGCCAGTTATTTGAAAATATAAATTGGCCATATAATAAATAAATAAATTGTATTTAGAGCCTACCCACTCAGTTATATAACTGATTTTCAGTGGGGGACAGTAAATCAAAGCGACCAAGCCAACCCTGTAGGCCCCGATGCAATCGACGAGTGAGCGATAACCAACCAAAGATCGATATTTTTAATAGGAAATATAGCAATCAGTGGTATGGACAGTGCGAATACCCGCGGATCAACACCAGAATCAACAAGGCCGATTTAGAACAACTCTGAATTTATTATGTGCTTCGTTGCTAGGACGGCTCCAAAGTCACCGTTTACAAACTCGTAAGACAAGAACTGATGGACTTAAGTCCAAATTAGAAGTTAAAAAACTTCTAACTTTGACGGGAACCGAACCCTGGACTTTCTGCATTGGAAGCAGATACGCTAACCACAAGACCAACGAGCCACACTTTTAGTTGTTTATACTTAGTTGAAAAAAAATGAAATTTATGCTAATTATGTTGAAATCAATCAATGATTATTCCAAAAAATATACATATGACGTGTTTTATTTCTTCTGTGGTAAAATTAATTACGTAAATACGATCACGTTTATTTTAGATCCGTCATAGCAGTTTAAAAATAATATGATCAAGATGTGTCACATTATTAGGTAAAAAGGTGTATTTTAATAAATAATTTAATTCTGGTGTTGAACTGATTCACAAAGAATGTGTGTTGAATAATAAAACTCCATCAACATAACGTACATTTAATGTTTTTCGTAAATCTTGTGAGTAAAACGAGAAATATTAAAAGGGAATTATTTTCATGAGCACCCAATTTTGGTTTAGTATACAGAACGGATAAATGTTAATTTTAAATCAGTGTTACAATAATTTTGTAGTATTAAAATTAAATATTTTATCTTCTTTTGAGGTACAAACTATTACGTTTTCTTTCTCGCACAATTAACTTGAGGTTAATTAGCGAAACTTGGCCGTTCATCAAGTTTTCAAGAAACAACAGTTTATTGATGAAAGTAATTTAAAACAAATAAAGTTGTAATTTTGAATGATGTAGAAAATGGCTTACTAAGAATCCAAGCCACAAGAACTATTTCAGACATCATTAGAATATTAGAATAATGTGCAATGAACTATTTATTTATAACTCTTTATAGGATTAATTGATTGGTTGAAATCTTTTCTGAATACTAATTTAATTTAAAAAATGCATTTACAAAGTTAACTTCCCGTCGTGTTTTCCCCACCTAAATAATATGTAAGACTTTCAGACCTCAATTATTAAAAAAATAAGTTCAGTAAGAATAAAAACTAACTTTTGTGTACAGAACGGGACTTTAATCTAATGAAATAATAATTCACTGATAATTAAAGAAGAATTAAAAAAAAAATAAGTTGTTTCTTGTATACTTCCTTTTTATAGCTGAATAAGATAAACGTGAAATAAATAAAAGATTTTAACAATAAACTATTCACAGAAAAGAATTAACATTTTCTTTGTATTAGAACTTTCAGCAAACAGTTCTTCTAAAATGAATAAACTTAAAAAGCTCTCAAACTTTAAGGCTGAATAAGTTTCCTACCCAGTCAAGCTCGTCTTCTGAGAAGAAAGATGTGCACTTCAAAGATAGGGAAACTATTTCAATATAAAGTAGATGTCTTTGAAGGTCAGCTGGTTTCGACGAAGACAAACGTCCACGATAACGAATGTGAAATCCAATGTAAGACTCGGTCATGGAATACTCTTCGATGTATACTCTGTTTGCCTTGCGAGGAACGCAATACCGACCAACTCAAACTAGGAGCATCAGCTCTCATAAAAAACTTAACATTTAATCATGGTTTAACCAACGGTAATATTCTCATGTTCGTGGTTTTTTGTTTGGCATCCCTGTTAATGAATGGCAATTCATGTTTGCAATTCAGAATAATAATTTAACATTTAAACATGGTTTAACCAACGGTAATATTCTCATGTTCGTGGTTTTTTGTTTAATGAATGGCAATTCATGTTTGCAATTCAGAATAATCAGGATCAAATTCTCGTCACGAACTTTTCAAATTAACTTTTGCAATATAATTTCATTTATTTCTCGATTTGGTTAGTCGTAGGTGTAATTGTTTTTATTTACTACAATTTAGAAATTAAGAAAGTTTTTGTTTCATAATTTGTAGTAAATAAAAATAATTTCATTTATTAGCACATGGGATTGAAATACAGTAATGTTAAAAGTAAGACTCTCTCTCACTGAAAAGTTACATCTTGCACTTAGTGCGTCTACAATATACGCAGATTTACATATTAAAGAGAGGATGAGGAACAATTTGTTGTCTCGGTTGTAGATCGCTGGTTATAAATTAAGTTCTTAACCATTTGGAACATACACACTTTACTGGAAATAATTATTTGGTCTTGTAACACTTAATAAGGTTGTCATTTTCTCTACCCACTATTTCTAACAATTTATTTAGGGACATTATCGTACCATTAGTGCAACCTTCTGACCCTAAAACATCAACAAAATCATTGTTAACATAATCAGACTCATGGATATGCATCTCTTGGTTAATTGGTGTACTGTGAAACTAGCCCCGAAAAACAAAAACTTGTCAAACATTGTCGCCATTTTTGCCTGTTTACACAATTATTTACATTTTGAAGTGCAAAAATGGCCGCCAATTTTATTGTTGCTATAAGTTTAGGCCTAAACAGGAAACGAGAATCTCAGACGCACCGCCCCGTAATGTTGCAGGTCCAGGAACGCCAGTTACTATTATAAGTCCATGATCATACACAGTTACTAATTAATGGATTTAGGATGTTACAAAACCTTCCCTCACGTGTATTTGAACCCTAAACTCTCTGCATTGGTAAGAGGAATTATCCCACAGGACAACGAACCACTCGTAAATTAAGACGATTGGTTTTTCCAGTCTAACTTCTGAAATGGCTAAGAAAGTTAGCTGAACGAAAGAACGAAAACGAAATGTGGGTCAAACTATTCACCTTAAGAATAATGGAATCCCAACAAAGAGCAGCAATTCACATCAGACAATTTTATCTCTAAACCTTTTAAACACTAATGAAGAAAATCTAGATTAAATGTTCTATTCTATTCTCAGCACGAATAAATCCTAGATCATTCACACGCGTCCATACGAATATTAGTGCACAGTATGTTGAGAGCTTCCAAACCAATGATTTATATTATTATTATGTTATTTTTACTGAATATAATGTGGTCAGACAAGATTTAATTTCTTGAAAATTACAAAAGTGAGTCAACTTAATAATTATACAGAATCCAGAAGTTAATTGTGAATTATTTTGTACGTCTGTAGTAATTTTTTATATATTTACATTTAATTATTTCATCTATTTGTTATCATTATATATTTAATTAAAATGAAGTATCTTAACATAGGGTTATTATTTTTTTATTTTTTTTGAACCGGTAATTAAATGTATAACTTGCATTCGAATACGTTGTCTATAAATACAAAATTTGAAACTATAAATTTAAAACCGTCCTAGATCTTAGCCACATTGAAAATGGATACGCGAACGTAACGCACGTACTTTAACACACGTAAGTTTAATGTGTTATTTGATTATTTATCACTTTTGTTAAATCATTAAATTATTTATAATTTTTTTAAATCAAACTGATTTTCTAAAAAATACGAATATTCTACCTTGATTTCCTTTATGTTTGAGTCAAAACAGTTCAAAGATACCGTTGAACTATGTAATTAATGATGAGATTAATTATCATACGTCTTTCAAGTTGACTTATTTCCAAACCCACATAGCAAATTGAAAGTTTTATAAAAGCATTGAATTACGGTACATGTCATTACGCATTGAGAAGTTCTCGCAAAGTAAGGAGCTCATTCAAAGTCTTTGCAAAACACAGGCCTGAAGATCCCCGCTCACGATATGAAATGAATAGCCTTTCAAAGTGTCTTTATAATATTCTTAGGGCCTTTCAGTTCTCTTGGAAAATGAAAATTTCATAAAATATTAAAGCTGGCGGTCTGATACGTTATGAGTTTCCCTGCGATGGCCAGATTACCTTCTCCTAGCATAATATTGCTGACGTGTCGAACCGGAGCCCCTCATTTCTCTTCATTTAGACTTTGGAGTCTGAAGAATGATAGCACCACGTTCATACCTGCAGGCAGAAGATAGAACAGAGTTATCACTATGTCAATTAGCTGGTTCATGATCTCAAGTTGTCTAAAATAAATATTTATACTCTTACATAAATCAGTTTACACATGGTATACATCACTTATATCAAACTAGTCTAATCATTAATGATTACCATAAGGTATAGATAAGTTTTGTAAACCATACGCTGCCATTTTCATTTATGTTACAAACATTTGGTGGAGGTGCCGGGTCAAGCTATTGAGAAGTGATAAAATAATGATTATGATGATGATGATGATGATGATACTCAAAATAATTAGATTTAACACTGAAAGATGCCCCCGAAGAAGAAAGACCATAAAGAACATAACACGTCGCAGTGTGTTTCCTCTTTTCCGCGAGAGTCAACGACCAAGGACATGTCGGCTATAGTTTCTGAAAGAGTCCGTCCCAACTGCTTGCCACGTTCTTGTTCTACTATTTTTAATGAAGGCAATTCATTTAGCCGACATCCTGTCAACTCCTTCTCTCATTCCAAACAACTTAGCAGACTTTGAGGAATTATTATTGCGTCCTTGTGAATAAAGGAAGTCAAGATAGTATGATATTCATTATATTAAAACCGGGATGGCAAACGGATTAATCAAAGCTTTATTATATTTTTGTTTTTATTTAGTTTTTCTTTGACTTTGATGTAATTTATAATCCAAAAATAATTATTAAACAGAAAATTGTTTTCAAGTCATACCAACAGGACACATAATTGTTTTTCAGGGTGTGTCGCATCACCCGGAAAATGAAAATAAGTTAATATTGACTATAACCATCCACGAATTGTGTATACTTACATATTTTTTATCTAATTTTATGAGTTAAAACTTAAATATGCACCATATGTATATTAAAATACCTAACTAAGGAAATGGAGCATACAATAAAAACTTGCTTGCCAGTAAGTCATTCCAGTAAGTGTATTCCAAGGCAAAGTATCCGCCATGCAAGACGAGACAGATCCCTGTCACAGCGATCTTAAATATTAACGAATTTTCTTACATTTCATTTTCCTTAAATATTCTCCATCAAATATTGTAGCTTGAAAGCTACTTACATGGCAGCTGTTCTTGTAATGAGGTCCCCTATAATGAGTTTCCTACTTTTTGAAATTAGTAAAATAAAGACATAAAATAATAAATAATTAAATACATCTATAAGCTAACGCAGACATACTAATGGCAACTGTTCTAAAATTACCCATGGCTCAAACCGTGTGTAATATTGATTATAGTAATCTCATTTATTCACGAATCATCCCAAGCTAGAGTTTCTTTTATGCCCTTTTTAAACATTAATTAAACCAAAACATGTGTGAAATGTTCTTATCATTTTTGTTTACATTTACAAGTGACCTTGATAACACAATTATCTACACAAAATTATTTTAACTTGACTATTAGCTTCGTATGTAATTAGTTTCTTAGCGTGTAATTATATAATGTTAATTTATTTAATCAAAGGCGACTTTAGTAACGGTATCTTTATTTACACGCATACCAACGGCGAACTATATGTTTTCTTAGCGGATACGTGTGAGTTGAAAAAATTAAAATGAATCTTTAAAATAATTCTTTCTTATGACTTTATTGTAAGTAAACCTAATTTTTTAATCGAAAGTCTCAATTGCAGCAGCTTTGGGGACTCTGGGTATGTTTTTACCAGCTATGTATAAATCTTCAACTTTACTCTATTTACTTCTCGTAGACAGATATTTGGATTCCTGTATTTATAAGTAACGGTTAAATTTGCCCATTATTTACCCCCTTTCATATTATCTACGTTTAACTTTTCTCGGAAGGCTAACTTGTTTCTGGCCAGCATCCAGCTGGATCATGCCCCAAATCTTATCATGCCCGTTCAACCGGAAAGTTCGCCCTTTGCGTCTCCGAGAAGCTTATCGTAACTTCCTTATTTGCCTACCCAAAGACGGTACTACTGTAGTTTATTGCATTATTTTTAGCTGTAGGTTTAAATGTATAGAAATAGTTTTTTTTCGTTTTATTGTTTTCTCAGATCAATGGCTTCAAATCTACGTTATTAAAGATGAACCATATTATATTTTAATTCCGTATATCGTTTATCTTTATCTGATTTATGAGCTAATTTTTAGACTTTGCAGTTTCCCAAGTTAGGTAGCTATTAATATGTTAAAACCTTTATTGTCAAGTGCAATTATCAAATAACAACAAATATTACCTACTGGAAGTCAGCCGTCAAAATTCATTAATTATTGTTGAATGGCGACTCATTTAGTTAAAGTTTGCTGAACACAATACAGTTCTACTGTATTACTAGACAAAAGTTTGTAAAATAAGACTTAGTTTCACTAAAGGTAAAACGTTAATCCTGAATGTGACAACCGTAAATATTCGCGATACACGCTAAAAGTGTCCAACGTTGTACAAAAAATGGTGTCAAGCTCTTTTCATAAAACGACTTCAAATTATAAAATCAAATATACGTTTCAACAAAAACCGTGTCCTGAAGGAGTGTTCTGTGTAAGTATTGAAAGGAATTCGCAATTATAATTCTACAGTCGTAATGGTGGACATATTCGGCTTGAATTAATTAAAAATCAGTAGTCACTTGACATCGGATTTTGAATTCAAGTAATAAGCATTCAAGAATGTTTAGAATTTATATTTAAAATTAAATGAATGCCAGTAAACATTAATAAATCCGAAATAGTAAGATATCGATGAGTACCTACATTAACACACGGGTGTGTATTTGTGATTGTAACATGGTTTGTATCATGAATTGCGTATGCTTAATGTGACGTACTCGGGAATATATTTGGGGGGAAGGGGGGAGCTGTGAATTTAAGCTGGCTCCAAGCAGCATACAATGGAATTTTGAATTTGAATTCAATTTGTAGGTAACTTCGTCAAACAATAATCATTATTTTAATTATTTATTCCTAGTAAAATTGAATTTCAGAGATAAGCATAACGCTGGACTGAATCCCCGCAGCCTCCTATACTGGATACGCCTTTGATGACCGTCATACCAGCAGATATTTGATTTGTCACGGGATAATATTAAATGTGTAATAGCGCCCGGAGACTTCACACATTACTACTTTACAAAATTTGGTAATAATAAATTACAAAGGCTTAATGGCTAAAATGTTAATTAAAATATAATTATGTTGTTTGAAGATTTTTTCATTTGTACTTCGTTTAAAATATGCATTTTAATTTATTAATATGAAAAATTTATTTCATGCAGATTGAACATTGTGGTAATTAATTATAATTTCAGAATATAACTAACGCCATACGACAGAGACAGCAGCAAGTAAAAATGTAATTTAAATGTGTACATAAGTTAAGCCAAATAATGTGTTTCGATAAATAGTCATGAATAATTCGAAAATATAACATCATTTGAAAACTGAAAACGTCATCGTTCTTCAAAAGTAAATCATACATATAAAAACTTTGTACCAACTACAGAAAGGAATTGTTTTCGTAATAGCCACCCTCGGTTCTCGTTTGTCTGGGGCTTATGTCCGTAGCGTACAGAAACTGAACAAAGCGAATATGCGATTCATTCTATGTCCGTAGCGTACAGAAACTGAACTAAGAGAATATGGGATTCATTCTATGTCCGTAGCGTACAGAAACTGAACTAAGAGAATATGGGATTCATTCTCTTATAAGACAACGATTTCCCAAGCGGTTTTGCATAATCTCTCACCACAATCATCTCGAATTAAGTATTGCATAACTAGAGAAATAAACCAGCTCCGAAGTTTTCTCAAAGGACCCGAACCAATCACCAATGGAACTCGTATATAATAGAAATTGAAACGTTCATTATAGTAACATTTATCTTCATTATGAAAACTACTAAAGAAGAAATGGCTGACTGGCTGATAGGCTTCCAGCAGTGAGAGCAATATTTTCATAACGAATGGAAGTGTAAGCCACATCAATAAATCAGCTTCTCGTTTTGAATGTCGTAATTATTTCATTTTTAAATCGTTTTGACTTACAGGGGTGTTTAAACGTGGGAGTTTTGCTATAGTTATATTGTTATTGTGTGTAGAAAGTATCTCTCATGATTTTCGCTTGTGTGCAAATATAATGTGGAGTAAGTGTGGGTGCAAGTACAAGAAAAGTGGAATCATAAAGATCAGGGTATTTTGTATTTGTACAGTGTGTCAAGTTAGAGGGACTGAAGTCAGTGTTTCTTCATCGTATACGGAGGGCCGAGTCCATTCACGATAACAAGTTATTTATTCTGCGTATCCTCAACGCTCATACCCTCTCCAAGCTCTTATCATTATATACTTATTATGTTTTGCTCGTTCACTACCCTACTCATAATTTTGTCAACCTCGCCAAGACATTTTTTGTGCACAAACTGACAATCGTATTCATTTTCCTCTTCATGTGTAGTGTTTGGCTGGTTAGTGGGTATTTTTTCATGAAATTAATTTAGAATTTTTATGGAAATCTGAACAAATTTAAAATGCAAATTAAATTATAAAACATTAAAGTCAACACAATTCCTAGTAACAATTTGCTTGAGAGAGAAGGTTACGTCATGTGGACATAATGGATACTTACTGGCCTAGTACAAAGATAGCAAGTCAAATCAACATAAGTATGTTTAAATATTGAAATAAAGAATAAATGATTTCGTAACAAACTTGAAAATGCAAACATTAATAAAATATTGACAGTAACTTTATAAGCGAGGTGACACAATTATTACATCTCTCCGCGCACCTTAATTGAATTACGCAGTTTATTAAATAACTATTTTGTATTCTGGACGAGAACAAAATTATACAAAATTGATGTCAACGTGCACAATAACCACCCACAAATACACCAACACACACACTCACACCTACACGACACAAACTCACACCTATACACACCCGCACTCACACCCAGACTCACATTCATACTCACACCCACACATCCCCAATAGTATGTTGAAGTTTATGAATGTTGTGAACATGTTGCCTCATAAAATCATTACGGTATTTATTTATTTCCATTTCAATAATAGTGTCAGTGCAATAGTTCCATATCAATACTGGGCTCGTTCAATACATCATATTTCTCTATTATGCGTCCCCTACAGCTCATAAACTACAAGTCCCGATAAAACCATTCAATACTCGCTATAACCACCTCGGCATGCTATAATAATATTGTCGTCAGATTGCAGCGCCAGCTGGATTTCTAGACGGGCTGTACGACAACAAAGCACTTCGCCCTTTTTATCACAATGCATAATTCAAACCCTCTTATCTTAAAAACGGAATTATAGTCACAATATTTCTTCCAAGGTTATGAAATTTGCGGCGTAAAAGTTTGTGGCGTTCCATCAGTTGGGTTTAGAAACATTTACTTAATATCATTTTGGGTTTTCAATCTAGATTTTTTTTAACTGTGTGTCCGGCATCCATAAAAACATCACTGCAGTGTCATTGGTTGGAACTTAATCAGTTGACTAAGAGTTTAAATTAATAATCTTTATTTAGTTATTATTTGTTTTTATTTGCCCTATTTCAAATTGTAACCATGCTCGTTGATAAGAAATGTTTACATTCGAGTTGACGTATTTTTTTGTTTACATTATTGAATAAATGTGTAGTATTTTTACAACCTTTACTTGCAACTTTGGTCATTTTTTCATACTATTATTACTCACAAAAACTTGACAACACAAAATACTGAACACATTTTTAACCATAGAATAATTATTATTACGATTAATGTCGAGTAATAAATCGATGTCAGATTTCACCACCAGGCGTGTTTGACTAGTCCAGATTTCGGACTCGGGAGTGATTTCATGGAGTGTGACAAAAGTGCCTCTTCGCGTAAGAGTAAAAAAAGGATTGATCATCAATTTGTTAAAACGTCACTTGATGAATGGTTCGCCATGCTGGTCGACAGCAAGATTCATTTGTCGGTGGTCTGTGTCCAAGCGATTCAATTATTAACAACAGGGATGCCCACTTGAGTTGAGTCCGCGGAGCGTCACACACTTGGGGCGTGCAAGCCAGGGAAGGGTAGTTTTAAAGTCAAATTTTATTACTTTTATTAATTTATTACACAGTGTAATTGTGCTAATGATATAAGTTTTGGTATTTTAATTGCAAAACGAAGTCTTTCTCTCCAGAATTTATTTGGTATTCGAAAATATTCTCACCCTAGGAAAAATATGCCAAAATGAATGTTTTACTTCAAACATCAACATTGTGAATTTGTCTGAAATTCGCCAAGGTCAATTGGTTCAAGTTTTTGAAATAACAAACCACTTCAATGAAGCTTATAGTAATCGAAAACATTAGGAATTATTTATTGTTATACGAAACTTGGTTTTCTGTTTCTCAAATCAAGGAGGTCAAACAAATGTAAATATTAAAATATTGTACAATATGCAACACATGTTTCAATCGTGTTTATTATCAATTACAATTTAGATATCCCCTAGACATAACTTCGTACTTAAAGTTCTCGAACAAATCAACATCCGATAACAATTACAAAAATGATTCGTACATTCTCGAGTGTTGTACACTCTTGGACCATACCAAGTGTTACAAGTTTCGACCTTTAGAATCTAAAAATATCTCTTTGTTTCCATTAGTTTAGATTAAAACTCCTCGTTTGTCTTCCGTGTCGCATTTAACATTGTTTGGTGATTGATAGCCATGTCACGATTCACGTTTGTCACGTAGACCTATTCAGATTGCTCGAACGTAAAACTCGGGAAAAACGCATAGCTCATCGAGTTTGTGCTTTAAATTTAAAGTGAGTAAATTTATATTGACAATACAACTTTTTGAAATTACTTTCCGAAATTATTCGAAATTTGAGATGCGTGGCATAGCTATAAATCAGTAATCATCAATCATTCATCATTTATCCACATTAGACCGAATGTGATACCATCTGCAGTTTCCTTCGGTTGTCAAAAGGATATATAGTATAGTAAATGTTAATGTTTATGATAAATTGCACTTGTGGGGCGAATGTCCTGTTTAAATAAGGACACAAAAGAAAAATTAAATTTAAGAAAATTAAAGTAGATTCGGTACTAGAAAGGGAGCCTACAGTTTATCATATTATAATGAGCAAGACATAAACACTGCCCGTTACTTTGAAAACTATGTCGCATGGTCAGAAATGGGTTGAGTATAATTACGGAAGTCCAAAGCTAAAGGACATAGATATCCTTGAGTAAACCAAGGGGAAGCTCTAAAGTGTAAATGCACAGTTCATTGCGTGAGGGACGCTTATAGCTATATAACTACCCTTGACGTTAAAGTTACCTGCACTGCACGCCACGCCACGGTGGCGTATGCAGAAATTTATTTCAGGGGGGGCTTGGAAGAACGACTCAATGTGTGTGTGGGGGGGGCGTAGGGCCCCCCCTACGCAGGTGCAGGTGCAGGCAATTTTTGTTTAAAGTACATATTTTTCAAGTGTTTTTTATGTGTTTTAGAGGAAGTTAAGGGGCTTTGCTGAACGAAAAAAAGGAAAATAGATGAATTTAATTTTTGCGTTAACCTAGATGATTTGCAGAATATAATATTTAAGGTGGGATTTCCGGGGGGGGGGGGGGCAAGCCACCCGCCCTCCTGGATACGCCACTGCCACATTACATATGCGATAGCCTACTTATCCTGTATGTTTCCACTTATATAGAATTACGAAAATTGTCCTATGGTCACCTGAAGAGGGACATGAATTGTAACTGGACAAGTTTCCCTAGTGAAATTAAGAAGTAAACTACTTATGTTTTATTTTTATACTGTAAAGAATGACTAGCATGTCCTATAGTCATCTAAAAGTGAACATAAATCTTACCTGGGAAAGTTTTTCGCAAGTAATTTCTTTTTTAAAGAACCTACGAATTCTGTATGTTCACACTTCATAGAATGAAGAACATGACCAATAGTAACCTAAAGAGAGCCCTGAGTAACAAAACTAACCTCCGTCACCGGCATTGTGTTTATACTTGCTAGAATGACGAGCTGTTGTTCATCCCTGAGCCTTGTCACGTGACCCGTACTTCTGAGTTGCTTGAATCAGAAGGCAACGCCTTCTGGGCAAAGGTTCACAAATCAACTGTGCGATAAATCACATTCAAACGCGAGCGTAAACAGGAAATAAATTGGCCAGGGGCATGGATGATAATAATTGAGTTTCGGGGTGTTCGTTTCATTCGTCTATGCCAACCCCATCGTGCTAGGGGTGGTAGTGACATTTTTGTAAAAAGTAGACTTGATTACCCATTATGCATGCACAGGAGCGAGGCCTTCACTTTGATTATTTCCACATATTTTTTGCCATACGTTGTTGTAACCGTGGGGGGTTTTCGCACTTCAAACAACTCGATTTCAATTTAATTTTAAATCGGGACTACAACATAAAATGTCAGTTGCAAGACTCGTGCTTTTATTTAGTTAACAGTCTAACAAAACAGAATGTTATGGTTTTTATTTAACTCTGCGGATTGCAATCATCAGCCAAATATGAATTATTTTAAGTTACTACCTAAATTACTATACCTAACAGTCTGTGTGACAAACTTTAAACGTACAACAAAACAAAAAGAAGCTCACGAAAACTCATCATTAACTCGGATTCTAATAAAATATCGTGAAATAGTTTAATCGAGTACTCTTAAATTCGAAACCACAAACTTCTTAAAAATAGTAACAAATAATGGATACTAATCGAATGTTGATTTGCATTAAAATTCATTGACGCTTAAGACAGTAGAAGTCCATAAACCCTCATGATTAAGATAATTCCGATCATTGATTTGCATTGATTTCCAATCTTAGCTATCAAATAGTTGAGAGGATATAGGGGAAGAAATTTAATTTTATGATTTTGGATTTTGTTAAAACGATACACAATTTTTTATTGTCGTGAATTGTTTCTAGCTAATTTACAACAAAAAAATACAAACTGTATGGCTGTCCGCCTACTTTTTTGACTACTATGCAAAGTTGCATACGCCGGATGCTTCCTGGCTGAACGAATAGCTATTTGCCAGCTGCCAAATAAGTCCTATATATTCCCTCTTTACTGGGCTTGGCTAATGTGCGTACACACTACAAATAAACTTGGCTAATGTGCGTACACACTACACATAAACACATACGTCACGAGTAGATGGTCTCGGCTCTAATGCGAGTCTACGCTATGGTTGGTATCACTGATAGAGAGAAGCTCAAGCTCTACGTACGTGCGAGTTCGAGGGAAATATATTAAATAAATGCGGGCTTCGATGAATCACGTACACGTGCAAGAAGCAGCCATTTATCTTTGTTTTGGATTCCATACATTATTGATAAATCGTCTCGTGAACAAAATGTATAAAAGCTGGAAGTATGAGATCCAAGGCAATATAAAATGCGAATATAACGCTTAAGTGTTTTTTTTCTTTCATACATGCCTATGGACACGTCTTCTTCGGTTCGTGAAGTAAGAACTTGCGTGTTTTTATCTTTCATTCTACCTATGTGCGTCCTATTCTCCGACATACCTCACGCACGCCGCATCCCTTCTCTCCCCTCAAAACCATCTTATTTTCCATTTCCTCTTGTTATTTTATCTTCTGTCAGCTCACTAGCGCCGTGGCCACGCGGACGCATCCTCGCTTCTCCCGTAGGACCGGCCGGGAACATAGGAACGAACAAGTGCTTGCCAAAACTTTCACCAGCCGAGCTCTCTTCAGAAAGTTACCGAAGAAGTGGTTGCTAAGTCTTCCCAGAGCCGGCCCGGCCATTTCGACTTTTCATCTTATTTTCCTCCTCTCTTTCTTGAGTTCTTTTCCGGCGTCTCAAACAACTCCCACGTGCGGGGGTTTGGTAGATTGGAATTTAATTCTCACCTTGTGTTTGATCGGGATTTGAATACACAAAGTCTGAAGACACGCTGTAATATTCAAAGTAACAATCAATCTGCAGGGGTTTCATCACACTTGGTTTAACATTCATATTTTTTGTAGGGGTTCCTTTGATATCTATATATAAGAACGAATCTTTTTCATCAAAAATATTTCTTGTTCCTTTGATGTCAAGCTACCCTAGTAGCACACGGAAGTTTAGTTTATCCATGGCCCATGACCGTCGCGCCATGCCATGGCAAAATTGCAAGGGCCATACAAGAACCATGCACGATCATGACTAGTTGGGCGATGGTTATTGCAAGGACCATTGACAAGTTGCCACGGAATGGATTTAGGTAAAAGGTTGACACATGGCCCATGCATGATGCACCACACGGCAGGGACAGTGGCCATGGCAACCACCTGGCACATAAACGAAGCGCCACAGCCCGGCTAGTAGATCATGGAAATCACATGGCACATACACGACGCGCTACAGCCCGGCTAATAGAGCAAGGCAATCACATGGCACATACACGACACGCCACAGCCCGGCTAGTAGAGCAAGGCAATCACATGGCACATACACGACGTGCCACAGCCCGGTTAGTGGTGCATGGCAACCATCTGGCGCATAGACGATGTGCCACAGCCTGGCTAGTAATGCATGGCAATCACATGGCACAAAGATAATGTGCCACAGCTTGGCTAGTAATGCATAGTTATCTCATGGCACATATACGACGCGCCACAGCCTGGCCAGTTGTGAATGGCAGCCACATGGCACATACACTATGCGCCACAGCCTGGCCAGTAGTGCATGGCAATGGCAAGGCACATACACTATGCGCCACAGCTTGGCTTATAGAGCATGGCAATCACGTGGCACACACACGACGTGCCACAGCTTATCGATCGATAGTGGCGCTATCTCTATTGCATTAGAGAAAATATTCACTAAATAATTACAATAATGTATTTGTTGCCTCCATTAATTATTATTGTTAGCTAAGCTTGTATACACACGGTGCGTAATTTTCGGGTTAATATTTTTCTGTTACAATATAAATCATAGAATTCATACTGCAATCTCTGTAAGTTTGAAACCAAGTTAGCACGTACGTGCACCTTCTACACTTGATTTTGTTGGTCTTGATACTTAGAAAAAATTTCAGTACTCTGGTCTCTCTTCTCTGAGGAGAATCAATAAGAGTCTTTTTTTACCTCAGTACATTTGCTCCATACATGACAAGGGTGTCAGGGGTATTATCGTACATTTGCGCCACGCATGGCAAGCTCCATGGGCAGTACCACGCTAACCATGCAAGTGCCATGTTTAAAAGTCATCCAAGAAAATTGATTGTACTCGCGGCCAAAACGTTGCATGGCCCATCGACGAATGTCGGGCATGGCCCATGCGCGATCAACGTGCATGGCCCGTGCGCGATTACCACGCGTTTTAATGAAAAGTAGGCATGGGTATTTTACGCTTACCATGCATGTGCCATGTTTAAAAGTCGTCCATGGGTTTTGGTTGTACTCGCGGCCAAAACGTTGCATGGCCCATGGACGAGAGTAGGACATGGCCCATGCGCGATCAACGTGCATGGGCCTTGCGCGCTAAACGTGGATGGGCGTTGCGCGATTAGCACGCATGGTGCAGAAAAGTAGGCATGGGTAATTTAAGCTAACCATGCATGTGCCATGTTTAAAAATCGTCCATGGGTTTTGGTTGTACTCGCGGCCAAAACGTTGCATGGCCCATGGACGAGAGTAGGACATGGCCCATGCGCGACTTTCACGCATGGTACTGACAAGTACGAGTACCTTATGTCCTGCATGGATAATTGGCGCTAGCCATGCAAGTGCCATGTTTAAAAACCATCGATGGGTTTTGGTTGGACTCGCGGCCAAAACGTTGCATGGCCCATCTACGAGTGTTGGGCATGGCCCATGCGCGGACGTTAAGATAATCGTCCATGGCCCATGCATGGCACTTAACGGTGTGCTACTAGGGTAGTTCAAAAGATACGCAGGAAAAAATCAAAAGCCATGGTAAAACGTAATCCAAAGTTGGGTATTAAGGAAATTTTTTGAAAGCGGCTTCTGTAATGAAATGCACACGACATCGTTACGAATGGTAAATACATTCTTACATTCTCTGAATAGCAAGAAGTTTAAGAATCGTGTGGTTTCAAGTTGAGCCCACATCTAGCTTACACTTGCATGTTTTGTGATTAGTTCGTAGATTGTTAAAGGGGATTGCAAAAAGGGGTAATAATTTTCGTGAAAATAATTTTTGAATAAAAACGCTGTGTACGGACAATACAGAGAATTACGAACGCCACTAAATTAGCTGCTATCCATTTTCTTGATAAACGACATCGGTTTTGTTAAGGTTCTGGGGGAAAGCGCTATTTAGAAACACGCCAAATGTGAACTTGGGTGTAAGCATTTATTTTCTTGTGTTTCGTCCTTTTAAATGCAACAAAAAGCAATACAAGACTAAAAATTTGCAACTCTAGACGAGTTTTGAACTATGATAGTTAATTTTTTATTAATTTAAGTAAAAGATCTACTGACTCGAATGGTTATTTCGTGACCTGAGTAATTCTGAGTAAGTAGAGAATGGCCAGCAAACATATCTTAATGGCGCCTTGCACCCAACCAGCGGTCAACCAGCATGAAAGGGGAGTTTATCTGTCGAGGAACATTCAGTAGGGCTACGAGTATGTCACATATAGTTATACTCAGCCTCTACGTCACATTCACTGACGTCACAATACGGCTCGACTTGTCCTGTCTCGTGCTGTACTGTCTTGATGAAACGTTAAAGAAAGTTGACATTTTCCTTGTAGATGACCTTGGCTCGTCCTTTCCTTCATTCAGAGCGTTCAACATCTTATAACATTTTATACTCAGTTTTTGGACAGTAGTTTCAATTCGTCAGATTGTTTTCATACTGTTATACAATTTATAGAAAACAGTCAGTAAATATCTGAATCCATTTGTTATACATTAAATGTAATAATAAGGTAAGCGTGGTCTTCCATAAAGTAGATAAAAGCATTTGTACATTTTAATATAATGATATAAATCTTTCAAGGTGTAACAATTGAATTTATTTCAGGTAAACATGTAATGTTATAAAAAGAATACATAATATTATCGTGAACTGTAATGAAAAACTTGGGGTCAAAGCAATTACACGTGTTCACAGAATATGATACAAATGTATTCATTCAACATTTCATCATAGATGTCTTCAGTTTTTAAAATACTACCAATAAACATATATAAATAAAGTGTTAGTAAGGCTGTATCGCACGTCCCTTGCAAGCTCTAGACCCTAGAGTCTTGAGTGAACAAGAGTAAGGGGCGATGGGGGAGGAGGAGAATGTCTAGACCACTGTAAACTTCAAAAGAAAGAGCTTTAAAATTGAGCTGCGATTGTTGTTCAAAATAAACATTTCATGGAGTTTCTTACGACTATAGAACGAACAACGATACTGACGGCATTCTTGATTGCCTGTTACTTTGTGCCGTGTAGACTGTTCTGTATTACAAGCGTTTTAAACAGCAGTAGGAAACCTATTTCAACAACAAAGGATCAAAGAAAGAACGTGTTAACGTATTTAAATAATGTAAAATGTCTTCTGCATTATTATTACTAGGAAAACGCTTAAGTCCCGCCGCGTTGTTGGATGAGCGTAATTGGTGCATTGAGCTGCCATGTGTTACGCGGATTTTCTGTTGTTCTGTGAAAAAATCATTACTTAATCGAAGATTTTTTTTAAATTAAATTAAATTAAATAAAAAAATAACTTAATTTTTTTAATTAATCGTAATTTTTAACAAAGAAAAAAATCGTAAAATTGCAATTTTCATAAGAAATAAATATTCGATTGCGCTCAAATTTAACACGAATATATTAATTCATGAAATTAAGGTTCTGTGAAAAAATAATTACAATAGGATAAAGCATGTAGGTGTAATAAGTCAAAGAATTGTTTTAAAAAAGAAAAACCCGTAAAATTTCGATTTTTATGAGAAATAATTTTTCGATTACGCTCAAATTTTGCACGAATATCTTAATTCATGAAATTAAGGTTCTGTGAAAAAATCATTACAATCGGTTAAAGCATGTAGGTGTTATAAGTCGAAGAAAGTTTTTAAAAATCGAAAAAAATTGTAAAATTGCGTTTTTTATGAGAAAAAATTTCCCGATTGCGCTCATAAACGTGGCAGTTCTAAGTTCAGAGATTTCGAAGGCCTCCATGAAATTTCATCGCAATCGGAGTATCGGTTTGTGTGGACAAACAGACAAAAATACAGAAAGAAAGAAAGAAAAAAAAAAAACATTACGGATTTTTTTCTCCAGTGTAGTGAAATGGAATCTTCGCTTCGCTCGCTACGCTCATCCAATTACTAGGAAAACGCTTAAGTCCCGCCGCGTTGTTGGATGAGCGTAATTGGTGCATTGAGCTGCCATGTGTTATGCGGATTTTCTGTTGATCAGCAAAAAAATTATTACTAAGTTCAAGATTTTATTAAATACAATTAAAAATAAATTATTTATTTTTATTTTTATTAATCATAATTTAAAAAAAAATCGAAACATTGCGATTTTTATAAGAAATAATTATTCGATTGCGCTCAAATTTCACACGAATATATAAATTAATAAAATTAAGGTTCTGTGAAAAAATCATAAAATAGGATAAAGCATGTAGGTGTTATAAGTCAAAAAATTGTTTTAAAAAAAACGCAAAATTTCTATTTTCATGAAGAATAATTTTTCGATTGCGCTCAAATTTCACACGAATATCTTAATTCATAAAATTAAGGTTCTGTGAAAAAATAATTGAAATCGGGAAAGCATGTAGGTGTTATAAGTCGAAGAATTTTTTTAAAAATCGAAAAAAAATCGTTAAATTGCGATTTTCATGAGAAATAATTTTCCGATTGCGCTCAAAAACGTGGCAGTTCTAAGTTCAGAGATTTCAAAGGCCTCCATAAAATTTCATGGCACTTGGAGTATTGGTTTAGCCGGAATCGTGTTAACAAACACAAAAAAATACAAAAGAAAGAAAGAAAGAAAGAAAAAATATTGCGGATTTTTTTCTCCAGTGTAGTGAAATGGAATCTTCGCTTCGCTCGCTACGCTCATCCAATTATTATTATTATTATTACTATTATTATTATTATTATTATTATTATTATTATTTTATTGGATGTATTTCATACAAACTCGGTTAAAACCGGAGCTAACATGTTGTACGGACTTACGTCAAGTACTTCCATGTGTACCTATTACATACATTATTACTTTTGTCTTAACTCTAACTAAAATAAGTCATTTATAAATTCTAATATTGTTTGTAGATGATGTTTTCTTTCTGCTGTGTACGGTCGTGGCCGATTTCTCGTCGCCATCCTAGCATTTGCTCTTCGGACTATGGGAAACCACGAAAACCATGTCAGGATGGAAGCTGTCTCGAAATCTCGAAGTATCATTCTTAGTTTAGAAATTTACGAACTATTCTACACGTGTTGAGTATTACTGCCTTTTGAGTCTCGATGTATACATTGGGTTGAAGATCTAGTTGTTTAATGCTTTCATGTAGCTTCTTCGGTATGATGCCGTTGGCTGATATAATGAATGGGATTGTATTTACCTTTTTCTGTTTCCACATCTTCTTGATCTCAATTGCAAGTTCACTATACTTGTCAATTTTTTTCTTCCACGTGGTCTCGACGTTATGGCACATTGGGATAGCAACGTCGATAAGGGTAGTTTCTTGTTTCTTCTTGTCAATTATTATTAAATCCGGTCTGTTGTGATGTATCGTTTGGTCTGTTATAACTGTGGCGGTCGTAATATAATTTGTAATCTTTACTATCTAGTACTTTCTCTGGTTTGTATTTGTAGTAAGGTGTGTGTGTGTCAATGAGGTTGTACTTGATTGCTAGTTTTTGATGAATAATGTTAGCTACTTGGTTATGTCTGTAGAGGTAATCTGTTTGACAACGTGACTTGCACCCGGATATGATGTGTTCGATTGTTTCACCCCTTGCACTACATTTTCTACATTGATCGTTTACTGTCGCATCTTGTATTATGTATTTTTTATAATTGTTCGTCGCAATCACTCTGTCTTGAATAGCCATCATAAAACCTTCTGTTTCTCCAAATAGTTCCCCGTTGTTTAACCACCTATTTGATGCTTTAATATCTACGTGACCTTTGTGTAGTTCATCATAATGTCTCTTGTGTAGGGTCTTTTCTGAGAGACGTAACTCTTTTGAAGCGTCAGTTATGAGTTTCCCTTGTAGATTGACATTTTCGTTTGCTAGATTGAGTGGAGTTAATGATTTGTCAGCTAGCACTACAGCCCTATGAAGTGTGGATTGGTTGCTCTTTGTAAAAAAGTATTTTCTTAAAATTTCTATTTGTTTATAATATAAGTTGTTCAGATCAATTAGGCCCCGTCCTCCTTTTTCTCTTGGAAGTGTCAATCTCTCTATTGCTGATTTAGGATGATGTATTCTGTGTTTGGTAAGTGTAGTACGAGTTAATATTTCCAACGCGTGGATGTCTGTCTGCGTCCATTTAATGATTCCGAATGAATATGTCAGTACTGGTACAGCATATGTATTTATTGCTGTGATCTTGTTTTTACCGTTTAGTTGCGTCTTGAGGATAGACTTTAGTCGTTTCTTGTATGTATCTATCAATTTTGCTTTCATAACTTTATGTTCAATTCTGGCAGCTTGTGCGAATCCTAAATATTTGTATACATCGTTTTTTTACATTATTATTGTTATTTTTATTATTATTATTATTATTATTATTATTATTATTATTATTATTATTATTATTATTATTATTATTATTATTATTATTATTATTATTATTATTATTATTATTATTATTATTATTGGAAACGTGCAATTTTAAATTTTAAATTATAAAAAATGGTTGGCCATTGAATTTGGTTCATGGCCAAGCAATTTTTTTTATGATTTCGAGTTTAAAAATTTTACTTTTTTACCACAAAAATCGTTGGCTTGGCGCTCGTCAACTGGCGAAATGATCTTACTTCTTTTCAAAGCGAAACTAGGGAGAAAGAATGAAAAGCTTGGCTCAACTTCTATATCTCACACCATTCACAACCGAAGACTTTTGAAGGAGAGCTTGGCTGCCTTTTTTTTTTTACAAATTTTTGTATTTGTGGGGATAAATATTACGCTGAACGTTGAAGGAAGATTCGAAATGTTTATGAAAATGTAAGTAAACCCATAACGACTTGACGAGCCATAATATACATGCCTACCATTTTCTTTTCACTGTGTAAGTTTCATAACAACCCTTTTATGAGGCTACAAAACACCCATTATTAATCACCTTTATTTCTCAAACTCGAGCACAACGCTAGCAAGAACCACTTGTAGATGAGCCAATATGTTTGCGTCAGTGTAATGAAGACGGTATGCTATTGAATATAACCGCCCCCACGGTTACGGCTGCTAAATCTAGCGAGGGAAGAGGAAATCTGTTTCAATATCACTGCAACGTGGATCCTTTTGAAACAATGTTCATAAATGGAACCCATCAGAGGCAGGCAGAGTATAATTATAATCTTCGCACAAGTCGGATGGGAACCGCAAAGAGCTTTAATTATGGAACTGGAAGTTATTGATCATGATCAGCGTGGATACATTGAGCCAATCTGATTGGTGGAGAAGAGGAGGGGAAGATAAAGGGAAAGCGATAGAGAGAGAGGTTTAGTAAACTAGGTTTCAAACAAGCTTGTGTGCGTGTGTTTTGAAATCGCAATCAATGACAAAACGTAACATTTAGGTTGTATCACATCTCATCGCATGTTCTTAGGCAGAAAGTAACAGAACATAGACTTACTACACTTACAATTAATGCGTGGATTAAGTATTTGTAAACGGTGACTTTGGAGCCGTTCTAATAACGAAGCACACATTTAATTCTAAAGTTGTTTCAAATGCCTTTTTAGTTCTGGCGTCGCTTACTGGTGAATCGTGCCCAACCGGTCAGTCGTTCATTTCTATTTCAAATACCTGTTGGCCACCGTTAGCGCGTCGATGACGTCGGCGCTGTCAGAATTGTCTAGATTGGCTTTAAATTTATTAAAATGTGAATCCCTGTACCCTTTACTTACAAAGAAGATGTTTTACTAGGTTTGTTTAGTTGATAAAATGTGCCTGCATTGTACCGGTGTAGTTTTCAAGACTTCGTTTAGTTTTAAAGCAGAACGAAGTTTGCAAAAAGGTGCGATTTCTTAAATATTTAGCTCATAAGTAACAACTTTAGTAAATAATTTTTCAATGGATATTTTCTATAAAGCAATTAAAGATTCAATTATACAACTTATATACAATGATCAAATCATCACATTTTAAGATCATTTAAAGCAATTGAAGGGAGTATATAATGTTTTTAGATAACTTTAAGGGCGCAAAATGATTCGTCCTCAGTACATATTTGTTTGTATTTGATCCTCTAAAAAGAAGTTAATCCTTTAGCGTGTAAAGTAGAAAAAGAATGTTGTTCAAGCATACTATAGTTCCATAGTTCCCACATCTTCACTATTGTATTCAATGTTTTCTGGATTTTACTGTACAGTATATGCCTGGTATTGAATAAATACATAATAATATTATTTGTCACTATTAAAGGATACATAATCAGGTACTCTGCGTGTATTTACTCTACTATAATACAGAGAGACACATAGTTTTGACTTTGATAATGGATAATAAATTACTGACAACTTTTCTCCAGTGTTGAAGATATCTAACCTCTGCACTAGTACGGAGGTGGTAACTTCCTTCAAGTTAATATAAATTTATTTCATTAGAAAGTTGAACTTGATATTTCTCCGAAAAAATAAACTTTTTAATTTTCTGAGAATTCTCAGCAAACTTGTGCCGTTGTTGTATTACAATACAGTTACGAGGGTTAAAATGCGAAGGCTGAGTTTTATTCATTTCCTTAATAAAAGTTTTTCTCATTAAAATGTTGATTATGCTCACTCGTATATCAAAGTATTTTATTTACGTTATAGTCTGTCTAAAACGAAGTCATGTATAGAACTTCGTTGTATTAAACAGGAATATAACAAAGAATTAAAAAAGATGTATAGACTTTGAAGGGGAATTTTTAATGTCGTATACTTGGCTATTGTGTACGATAAAAAAGTTCGAAATAGAACAAATAAATACAGTTGACTAATTTAACAACAACATTCTAGGAAAGGAAATGGTAATTGAAAATTCACAAATTATTGATTGCCATTAGTAGGTAGTGGTTGTATGTTCATTTGCAAGTAAGTGGAGTCGACATTTACAAAACAATAACTCTCTTCAATGTGTTTTTATTGCTGTCGACTGAGTGTAGCTAGTGTAACAATTACCGGCGTTTCGAGCAAATGGATTGAAATACTTCTAAAAACAACACCGTACTCGACGTCCAATGATAGCACAGCTCCGGAAATAGCATGCAACGAGCTTTGATGAGTTAATACAGCAATTGATGTTTTAACACTCGATATTCATGAATTTTCGCTACAGAGGTAAACATAATATGATATTTTACTTACAGATTCATAGTTTTGATTCATTAATTACTCATTTTATGTGTCAGTTAAATTGAGAATGTGCAAGACATTACTCGTGATTTGCGCAATTTCGAACGGTCAACAAATTAATTGTATCAGTGCCATATTATCACCATAATTGATGCATCGTGGAGTCGATTCCTGTCACAGGCAATCCTGGCTATAAGTTCTGAAATTTTTCGTTTAAAAAAACAAATGTCCTCGGGTATTTTCATGAACACTATTAGTAATAGACATCAGTGTCCCGATAATAGAACTAAGACAATATAGAACTCTAGAGGGAATTGTGCCCTACAATGGCCTAAAATCGCTAGCGGCGAGAAAATATCATTTAAATAAATAAATAAATATAGAACTCTTAACCGAGAGTGTGGGATTAATGGAAGTGGATTAATGAACTCCTGGTTCCCTGGAGTAGAAATAAATAAGCACTGTTGAGAGCTAACCCATGCATTGATAACAAGATACATGGCGTTTATTTTGTTTTGCGAACTGTATTTTACCCAACAAGTGTGCGGTGCTATAAAACATTGTTTGAATTATAAACACGAGAAAGTTTTTTAATTCTCTTGTCTGCAATTGAAAGTTCTTTTGTTTTTCCTGCACGCGCTGCCCATGAAGCTCATTATTTTCCACTTGTGTAACCTTGCCGACACTAATCTCGCAATGACACAAACAAAGATGGGGGAATTTATGTGACTCACTTCAATGCTTTACCACTTAAGAAAAACGGGGGAGAAAGAGTTTCTTTTAAAGACGGTAGAGACTGAAGCTTATCTTGTCCGTCAACGCTTGAAAGAACTTCGTTCGCTGGATCAAACGAGCACAATAATTTAGTCTTTGTTTTACAGACAATAAAATACAAAAAAGTGTCGCTGAGGCGAGTTTGAGCTCGCAGCTTCTGCATTTTCCGCGTAAACGGTTTATCCCACATTTATAATACTAGGAAAACGCTTAAGTCCCGCCGCGTTCATGGATGAGCTTTTTTGTAAGTTTTTAGTTTGAGTAGGACCACTTTTCTTTTTTAAGTGCTTTTTGAATGCATTGTAGGTGATTTTTGTCAAGTTTCTATTGTAACTTGTTAATTGTTATTATAAACCTAAAAAAACACATATTAAAACCTTTATTCTATAGATTCTGGCTAACTTTTTCATTTTTCTTTAAAAAGCAATACATCACCATTTGCTTAATGTCCATGTAAAATATGAACGTTGTATCCCCACCCGTTTGGTCAGAATCGGCCCAAATGTCTCGAAAATATCGCACATAAAATCGAAAAAAATCGTAAAAGTACGATATTCATGAGAAATATTTCTTCGATTGTACCAAAAAACGTGGCAGGTCTAGGTTCAGAAATTTCGAAGGTCCCCTCCAATTTTCATCAAGATCGCATAATATGCCGTTTGCCCGGTAGCGTGCGAACAAACAGACAGAAAAAAAACAAAAAAAAGAAACATTGGAGCTAAATTTTTTGAGGGGTCAGTGAAATTGAAGTCTTCGCTTCGCTCATCCAATTAAAGTTAATAATGGAACAATATATGTCGTCCATTTCTCACATTTCTTAGTCTGTTCATCAATTTTGAATAATAACAGTCATAAAATCTCCGAAATTTACTCGATTTTGGTGAACTACCTAGATATTTTTTATGTATCCCAACGTTAAATCAAATTAAAATAATAATAAATAAATAAATTTGTATTTAGAGTCCACCCACTCAGTTATATAAATTATTTTCATTAGGGGACAGTAAATAAAAGCGACCATGCCAACCCTGTAGGCCCCGACGCAATCGACGAGTGAGCGATAACCAACCAAAGATCTATATATATATATTTTAATAGGAAATATAGCAATCAGAGGTATGGACAGTGCGAACACCCGCGAATCAACGCCAGAATCAACGAGGCCGATTCAGAACAACTCTGAATTTATTATGTGCTTCGTTGCTAGGACGGCGCCAAAATCACCGTTTACAAACTCCTAAGACTTTTAAACATCTTGCACTTCAGATATCAGATGAGAGAAAATTAATAATGCATACAATTTTTTCCACTGAATTATTATATGTGTAGCTAAAAAGCACACATCATTGGACTATTCACTGCACACTTGCACACTATAGACTGTCAATTTAATGTTCTGTTTTTTGTATTTTTATTTTTATTCAAAAAAATTGTTGTTAATAATTTGGTAATGATACACAGCTATTAACTATTTGGGAAATGTTTTTTGCTTTGTCTGTATTGTTTTTAATTGTTATATTCACTGCCTCCTAGATGCTCGTCGTGGCTCCTGGAGCCACGACGAACATCTCGGAGGCAGTGGTTATATTGTTTGAGAAAGACTTCTGTAAAATAGACAAAATACATTTTTGTATTTCAAGTAAAATATTTGTTAACAGTGAATAGTTCAATGATTTGAATTTTTAACAACGAATCCTGTTAAGTAGTATAAAATTTTTGTCATATTTGTAAATGTTTGAATTTTTTAGCATTCTCATTGTTCGTTCTCTTATGACATTTTAATACTAATAATGAAGTATGTGAAGCGCATGAACTGTTGAAACTTGCACAACTTAACTTCAAATTGAACATCTAGAGACATCTGGGTCGAGGATCTTGCTATATTCACACCTTGACTGTAAGGAACAGCTTAAACACATATAGCTAGCAGTAATCAATGGTATTCATGGTGTAATGAACGCCCCATTTCCGGTCTGTAGACAATTATGCAAAATGTTGCAATACACCGGAGGCTAACTTTGCTTAACAACTGTACTTGAACTGTGTAACTTGTGCCTCTGAAGACACTGCAGTATTAATATGTCTTAGACTTGGAGCCTGGAATCTTAGCGCATGAGATGACTTTTGTCTGGGGGCAACTCGCAGAAGCAGGCGATCCACGAGGTATGTGAACAGTGAATGTGGTGTAGTATACGATTTGTGGGAATGCAGTGATTATTTGCAATAGTACACTATACAATCTTATTAATTTGTGTCTAATTTGCTATCAAATAATGAATTAAAATAACTCTAAATCAATGAACTAATAAAACAAAATTAACGGTTAAGCTTGATTTTACATTGAACTCTTCGTATTGTAGAACATTGGACAGTAGTTGTTCAATAGGTAGAGATGTGCAATAATGGTAAGAACAAAATTTGCGAGTTTTTTAAAAGTTGCGATAAAAAAACAGTTTGCACATGAATCACCTGAATTGTGATTGAATGTACCAATTTTCAATTCACGAATTTTTGCGATATTTTAGTCGATACCGCGAACTAGTGGCGCAATTATGTCTTTAAACGCGAATTAGGTCACGAAATTTCAAACAAAGTTTTTTTCAAGGTTTTGGTGGAGGTGCCGGGTACGTCGTCGAAATTAAATTAATCATGGCTGGTACATATGGTGGAGGTGCCGGGTTATTAAACGAGATTGTGAGATCGTATTAATCGTTTGCACGCGAATAAGCTCAAAATACTTCATATCAAAATATCGACGTTACACAAAAAATGCATAATTTCGTAATTTTGGTGGAGGTGCCGGGTAGTCAAAATTAATCCCGGTAAAAACTGTCAGAAACTTCGAAAACTGAAGGCTGAAATCAAGCTTAAAATTTAAACTGGTTCTCACTGTTATGTGCTTGTTTTTCTTTTAAATTAATCATTACCTAATTGTCCGGGAATTAGAGATACTGATAATTTTTAACAATGCGTTTTTTGCGCTTTATCAATGTTTTTGGTAATTATTTTTAGAGCGCGAATTTTCATACTTAAAAAAATGCACATCTCTATCAATAGGTAACGTTTAATTATCAATAGGTAACGTTTAATTATGCGTTATAAGGATTAACTTAAAGAAAATATACATTTAACACAAAAATCAATTCCCACGGCAGAATGCTGCACGTATTTGTATAAAACATAACCTAAATCTCTAGAGAAGATAATAATACTATTCCACCAAATATAAGTGAAAGAAAATCAAGTTAAAAATGAATAAATTAATGTTCTTATTTTATTTTACCATGTGAGATAGTAAGAATTTGTAATGGTTGATACTGTAGTACTTTTATTAATTGAGTAAGTTCAGAGGATTGTAATTATTTTTCGCATACGACTAGTTTCGGGCACCCGTTCTCGTTAGTCGCAGTCGCACAAAATTGCTTTTGTGTTAAAAAAGCAAGAAAATACTTCAGTTGCTTTAACCAAATTTCAAATGAATGAACTACACACAACACAACTAACAAGCAATTAAATAAGCAGCGTGAGTCATTTACAACAACGCTGTGCGAACAAACGAGCGTCTGTGTAGCAATTATTCTCTGGCTTCTCTCGGTTTAGACTTTAAGAGAACGAAGACGGACGAGCCGTCGCTGCACGTGGAGACATTCGTCTTGGTTATCGACCACTTGGTCTTACGAGCCCGCCTGGCGATGACCAGCTTTCATGGTGAGGGCCCATTCATCATGACAACCTGACGTAAGTTCTGCAATAGGAGGACACGCGCTCATGATATAACCTTAGAGTCGAGATCGCTTTACTTTAGATCACTTATTTATACGGAAATGGGAAAACGTTATGGGTTGTTTCGATCGTTAAAAAAAGTAATTTGTATGTTAGGAAATCTATGAGAAGAGGTGTTTTTATAGTGGTGTTCGGTGACTCATTGTCATAATAAATCATCACACAATTTCAAATTGACATGTAACGTAGATTTGAATTTTTTTAAATTAACTTCTCTTCCCATCCTATTCCTCAGCACACACGTTATGTGAACAAATTGAGGCTGACCGCTCGATTTCTTAGATAGGTGAATAAAAATCGTCAGCATAAGCATTTATATTCAGTTCATTCTACCCTTTCCTCTCGTATTTCTCCCCCCCCCATATTTTATCATCGTCTCGATTAGCTTAGACGTTTAAGTATATGTTTAGCATTGATAATAATGTTGTAATACTGTTCAACAGCATCAGAAGAGTATAATACTTATTATCACAGTCTACCACTAGCTGTTTCTTTGAAGTTGCTAAAGAATAATAATAAACTAAAAACATGTTTCAAAGTATGGGCAGGACAAAAGATTTTTCAAAATTTACGAAAGTACTGTGGATCATTAAAAGTTATTATAAAATTTCACGAAATTATTCCTCGACAATGCAAACACTGCTAACTATGATATAAGATAACTTCAACATAATGTTCAAGCGACAAACCCAATTATCGTCACCGTTATTGTTTTGTCATCCATGATACTGTATTTCCTGATTAATAAAAAATTATACTAAAAAACGTCAGAATTCCATAATCATCCGACAATAACGCAAGAGTAGCCATGAGCTATTGGCCCGAGTATTAAATAATTCATGCCCCACGTATTTTCAAAAATAAAAATAAAATAATTTGTTCACGGTTTGAATAAAAATATTGTTGTCACGTCCGTTATGAAGTGTGTTCATTTTAATCAGAGAGCTTTCCAGGGTATAACGCATTCATGTGGAATATCATGGCCATGTACTGCAATGTGTGCTGTGATGTGGAAGTAAAATATATCGGGAGAAAGGTTGAGGCTACTATAGTGTTATCTAGTTGGATTATGATACCAGGTCATGCATGACATTCCCATGAATATACATAACACCCTACATAAAATGCCGGGTTTAACCTCAACAAAGCCGTTGGTAAACTAAATTTAGTGAAGTTCTCTCAACCGCAAGTGTTTTAATAACGGATTTATTAAGAGAATTCTATAATTTAATTTGATTATCAAATATAAAGAAACAAGGAGAGATGGTTAAATTCGAAGAGTTTTATGATGGAAGATTTTATAAACAAGCCTTGCATTCTTCAAGTCACCACCCACACAATAACGCACATTTTAAAAGCAATGTGGTTGATTTAGTTGATATTTAATTGTTATGAAAATGTTGTCGCATTTATTTAACAATTCCACCGTATAATAAGAATAGAAATATAAGAAGCACAAATATATGAAAGCGCCATAAACGTGATATATGACAAGTAAGTAATGAAATTCGACCGATGCGCGGTGCATAATGCTCTGGGACATAAGGTATATGGACAGTTCTATAACACACAGAAACATCGTGTTTGCAAATAAATAAATCCGTATTTAGAGTCTACCCACTCAGTCACACAACTGATTTTCAGTGGGGCAGTAAACAGTAAAACAGTAAACCAAAGTGACTAAGCCAACCCTGCAGGCCCCGACGCAATCGATTAGAGAATAATAACCAACCAAAGATCGATATTTTTTAGTAGGAAATATAGCAATCAGTATGGACAGTGCGAACGTCCGCGGATCAACGCCAGAATCAGTAAGACCGATTCAGAACATCGGAACATCAACATCAAATGTGCCTCGTTGCTAGGACGGCTCCAAAGTCACCGTTTCCAAATTCCTAAGACAAGAACTGACGGACTTAAAACTAGGAAAACGCTAAAGTCCCGCCGCGTTGATGGATGAGCGTTTTTGTAATTTTTTTGTTTGCGTTTTTTTGCGTTTGTTTGCACTTTTCCTTTGCAAGTGCTTTTTGAATGCATTGTAGGTGATTGTTGTCAAGTTTCTATTGTTACGTGTTAATTGGTATTATAAACCTCAATAAACTCATATTAAAACCTTTATTTCTGTGGATTCTGGCTAACTTTTTCAACTTTTTCTTTCAAAAGGTACTACATCACCATAACCTTAATGTCCATGTGAAATCTGAACGTTGTAGCCCCACCCGTTTGGTCAGAATCGGCCCGAATGGGACGAAAATATCGCTCTAAAAATTTGAAAAACTTATATTAAACCTTTATTTATATGAATTCTGGCTAACTTTTTCAAACTTTTTTCTTTCAAAAGGTACTACATCACCATAACCTTAATGTCCATGTGAAATATGAACGTTGTAGCCCAACCTGTTTGGTCAGAATCGGACCAAATGTCACGAAAATATCGCACTAAAATCGAAAAAAAATCGTAAAGTACGATATTCATGAGAAATATTTTTTCGATTGTACCCAAAAACAATACACCTCTAAGTTCAGAGAAAACGAAGGTCCCCTCCAATTTTCATCAAGATCGCATATGCCGTTTGCCCGGAATCGAGCGAACAAACAGACGAAAAAAAAAAAAAAAAAACACCGAGCTAAATATTTGGGGGGTCAGTGAAATTGAAGTCTTCGCTCCACTCGCTACGCTCGCTACGCTCATCCAATTAGGGAATCGAACCCTGGACCTTCTGCATTAGAAGCAGGTAGGCTAACCACAAGACCAACGAGCCGCTGACTGAAAAAAGACTGCCTAGTCACAATTCTACCTGTCTCAAAAACACATTTATCCAACCCTTCTGATAGGAAAAAGATTTCCCACACGGCCATCATAAGCCCACTTTATTGATTGATTACAATTCAACTACAACTTGATCGACAACGTCCCAACGGCATTTTCCATAATCATACTAACAGTAGCTTATGCAAGGATGAATCGTCTTAGTGATATAAGTCCAAAATCAACAATTTGCTATTTGTAGTAACATCACATTTCACATTTTATTTGAAGAATAAATATTAGGTTTAGAACCTTAACTTTTTTCAAGTTGTTAGCGAAGTATGTAGCTGCGATTTAACATAGTTTTAGTCTTTAATTAATTCAAAACTTCTCCTTATACAGATATATCTACGTCGCCTCAAACAGCATAAGGGTATATACCATAACACCATAGATAGATATGTGTAAAATTTGCGTTTTTCTCTATAGATCCGTAATCAGCAAACTTGATTTCTGAAAACGCTGTTACACGTTATTTTGTACTAAAAATAGGTTTGGACATTAATATTAAAAATGACCAACGATAAATTTTGGATGAATATATGGAATTCCATAACATAGACGTATCTCATTGCAGTTCAACTTTCTTACTAAAAAAACTGTGCGGTTTGACAAGCAAGTTTTACTCCGAAAAGATCGCACGTGGAGGCAACTCCTTCTTTCAGGTACACATTGCGGTGAATCCCTCGCGCCGCGTCTGAAATCCCGCGCGCCGCGCCCGGAAGATGGATCGCCCTCTAGTCGCGCACGATTCCTGCCGAGGCCGATCCTTTCTTGGTTGAGACACAATTATTTTCCAACCTTGGTAAAGAAGTTTGTCTTATTTTATCGACCACTTGCGTTATTCATGTTCGCGTGTGCGTTAATCGAGTGACCGAGCCTCGTTAACGCTACCCCTGGGCGGGCGATCAAGATGTTGCCAGCATCTCGCTAGCGCCCTGCACTCTGACGGGGAATGCTGGAAACTCGCTTAAGGAGGATTCAATTACATTATTGGATGAACGAAGTGAAGACTTCAATTTCACTGACCCCCCAAAAATTTACTCGGTGCTTGTTTTTTGTTTTTGTTTTTTTTTTTGTTTTTTTTTTTTGGTTTGTTTTTTTGTCTGTTTGTAACTCTCTACCAGACAAAAGGCTTATCCGATCTTGATTAAATTTGACAGGACCTTCAAAATCTCTGAACTTAGAGGTGTATTGTTTTTGGGTACAATCGGAGAAATATTTCTCATGAATATCGTACTTTTACGATTTTTTCGATTTTTAGTGCGATATTTTCGTGACATTTGGGCAAATTCTGACCAACGGGTGGGGCTACAACGTTCATATATCATGGACATTAAGGTTGAGTGATGTAGTACCTTTTGAAAAAAAATTGAAAATGTTAGCCAGAATCCATAGAAATAAAGCTTTTAAATAGTTTTTTGATTTTTTGTGCGCTATTTCGTGCCATTTGGCCATTCTGACCAAACGCGGTGGGCAACAACGTTCATATTATACGTGGACATTAAGGTTATGGTGATGTAGTACCTTTGAAGAAAAAGTTGAAAAAGTTAGCCAGAATCCTAGAAATAAAGCTTTAATAAAGTTTTTTACGGTAATATACCAATTGACAAGAAACAAAAGAAACTTGACAACATTCACCTACAATGCGTAGGCAGCAAAACAAAGCACTTGCAAAAGTAAAGATATCCCAAGCAAACTTTAAACTTTAAAAAGCTCATCCATCAACGCGGCGGACTTTAGCGTTTTCCTAGTAGCTACAATGGCTCGATGGTCACGCAACAATATCCACTGAAATTTTATCCTCTCGAGACAATGATGACATCAAATTGATTCATTCATCGTGGCTCGACTAATATAGTTTGATAATATTGTTGCCTGTTCACGAATCCAGCAGGGAGCGTGTGAAAATATACAGTGATTCAAGCTTACATTATTGATAGCATAATGCATAATAACATGTGAATGTTTCCTATTTCTAAATCGTACAGCAAATAATACTAAACGGAGGCTAAAAACCTATAGTCCTATACAGTTCCCACAATATAAAACCCTAATGTTAAATCATACTTTACCCTGATGGATTTTGGATTGAAATTAAAAACGCTGGTAATATTGTGTAGTCAATCGGTTAACAGTTTTTTTAAATGCAAAATTTATTGTTCGGCTCTTGAAAAGTAGTAAGTAAACCTGCACTAGACTCTTTTGAAGAAAGCATTAGAGTCATAAGAGCCCTTAATTTGCTATGCCATTACGAATAGGGTATGCGAATGTACTTCGCTGTGCGCTCTCTGTATACCACGTCTTACTCACGTTCTTCTGAAGAGTCGACGGTTATGGGAATTAAAAATCAGATTCAATAGACCTACGTATAATGGTTAAATCGATGTGAACAGTCTTGATCTATTCTCAACTCTTCGGAAGTTGGTTTACCGATATCACAAGAATGCAAAGCTCGCATATTCCAGATTTTTCCATAACGGATCTTCTATGTATAATATGTGCGCTCTCGCGATCTCCAGGGCATCATTAGCAAATAGCGAGTAAACTGTTTTGTTTTTATTTAGTTCGTGAAGTAAAAATACACTGCCATTGTATAGATGTTCGTTGAAATGGCTTGATAAACTCATCCAATAGAACGGCAATTAGGAAAAATGCAGATAGAGTATTCATTAAAAGTACGTTCCGTAATGAATGTGGTCGCTGATAAATGAAATAATGTACTTATTCGGGAAACCAACTCGTTGCGCACCTAAGGGACCGAGGTTTGTGTTGATTTGGTAGGTGCGCTCTTTACGTTTACCTTTGTGCGATTATTCAATGAATTCGTCAACTATTCATTTTATTTTATTTTATTGCGCTAGTTCGTCATTAGTTTCAAAATATATTATCCAGTAATTAAATTTAAAACATTCTTTATAAATATTGTGACGTCAGTGAATTAAAGTGTTTCTACTTGTATAGGCTCCGAATGGGCTGTAAATAACTAAATGTTTAAAATATGAAGGTTCTAGACTGGTTGTCGTAATGAAGGTAGCTGTACTTTCCTCAGAGATCAGAGCGTTTTTAAATATGTTCTTTAGTTTCTTAAACAAGTAAACTAATCTAGTACTTACTAGCTTGAATCAATAAACCGATATTTCCCAGACATTACGAAAGTAAATAAATAAACTTAATGGTTATTTGGAGTGCTGCCGTCATTTAGTCTATACTTTATTCATGGTTCACTAGAAGATTCTTTTTATACACGCATCATAAAGCATTAACGGAGGTATACAAGAGTAAAACTTCCGACTTTTTAAAAGACAAATACTACTTTAAGTATAAATGTGAAGCAGAAGATAAGTTCATAAAATAATACATTAGCGAAGATAAATAAATGTAAAGGTATTAAACAAATGCAATAGTTTTTGTTTACTAAATATGCATGGCACACAGGAAATTGAGGTCGTCGGGCTCTTGACAGGAGCAAGAGGAACGAAACCCTACTTGTTGGTTTAACTTTGATATTTTTTTTTTCAAGCTAAATATAAGTTTTATTTGTGACTTGGTGCTTCTTTTTTTTCAGAAATCACTTATGCGGCACTTACTTCTATAATATTGTAATTCAAAATTCATCATTTGTAATCAATATTGCTTACTGATATTATGCGAAATATATAAAATGTATAAATGATTAATTTTAATTTTTGTTCTGTGTTCTATGCAACTTTCATGACAAAATACTATTTACTTGACAAATGTCTGCAAGAACTGTATGCACTTGATAAAGTGAACGAGTGCAATACGACTGGATATCCTGAGCGTTATGAGCTAGAGCAGGTTGTTTGTTTTATTGGAACCAACCCTATCTGGAGTGGAGTGTAACGTTCACTCCCTTCACAGCACCAAACAAACAAACACGTCGCTGGTAGAGAGTATTCTTGTGAAATGTGACTTTCCGTAACCGTGAAGGTTTCATTGTTGCAGTTGTAGCTGTGTAATAATCTGATTGTGAAAATAAAAAAGATTTTATGCGGCTGATTTTATCTTAGTACGATATTAAATTCATTTCCAATAATATTTGGTAACAAACTCCACTAACCTCTTGTACATTTCGATCTTATATTAGAAAGCGACATTTTTCTATGCATCACTTGTCTGTCCCCGTCTTTGGGTGTGTCACGTTTTACGATAAAAAGCAAACATGACCTACGACTAGCATACGTTTTTTGTTGATATTTCTCCTTAACAGGGATTATATAGTTCGTTTTTGGTGACCCTGGGGATAAAGTGGGCGGGCTAGCCTCACATAAACTTCATACATACAAACTCGCAAGGAGATTTAAGGGCCTGAACAAAACATATTATTTTATTTGCCTATCATTCTTCGACGATCTGTTGGTAAAGTAGTAGCATTTTTTCAATGTGTAATATATGTCAATAAAATAATTGTAATACTTAATTATCGACGAAGGCATTATTACGCACACGCACACGCACACGCGCGCGGAAGGCAGAGTAATTAGTCACGCGTGCTTCTGTTAAAAATGAGACGAAATCGAAGGTAAGAACCAAGACGGGTTGACTAGAATGCTAAATCTGAGCTCGGTCCCTCCGACATCCATAGAATAATAGATTCGAGATTCTAGCAGAGCATTCAATCTTACCTCGTCTATGCGGGTCTTGCATGTGAACTATATTTCAAGAGGATAGGAAGGTGTGGGCTCCTATAATTATGTACCCAATGAGACACCATTGATTGTTTCTAATTTATAAAACATCAGTTTCATTGTTTTTAATTTTTACTGTCGGGTATTTATGTATTTATAAAAAAAGTTTTGTTTTGACAAATTTTTGTGTCAACAATATACAAAAGTTTGTTCTATGTTTTATTTTGCTGAAAAAGTCCTGTCTCTGTTTGAACGGTAGGGCCTACACATCACTCAGAGTCACATGTTTACGACATAAATTGAGCCTGCCGACTACTGTTAGCAGCCAGCCCACTGTGACCGCAGTAGCCATCCCTCATTTGTCGGATTGTTGAAATTTTATACCGTCGTAATTACTAGCCTGTGTGTACACGTCGAAAATACACATGCAATTACGGTAACACGCGTAATGCGCTCTGATTGTAAGCCGCAAGCTGTGATTTTGCTTTCGTCAACCACAGCTAGATATAGGTGATAACTGAATCAAGTTGTCGCGCATCGTCCAGAGTTTGTCGTCATCAACATAGCGTTGACACAATGTTGTCAACAATTGCGGGATAGCGTGACGCATGCAAATACTGACGCCTAGCTTGATCCATAATTCACAGGCTTTATTCTTCGCGGGATAATGACCGTGAGGTGCCTTTCATGGGATCTGTGCCGTACGTATAGGTTCGCGTTCATCGTTCGTCGTTCATTTCACTGGTCACACGCCATTCTGTATACGTGAATGTTGTAAACCGTGACAATTATCATTGATAAACACATTTTGATCCATGTATTTCGAAATTTGATATACAGCATTGTTCTTTTTTATTTTTAGGGAGAACGTATTTTGTCTCACGTAGGCAACTTCGTCACATTTTTACAAAAAACATATCTGTATTCAAAGATAATTCATGCCAGTGGCTAACATTACGAGTATGTTGGTTGTTTTGGGTGCTTGTGCCAAGGTAACTACGGTCCTTAGTAAACAGTTGTTCTGAATTATTATTTAATTTATTTGATTTTATGACATTTTAATTAAACTGGATAATTTTACATGTTTTCCTCTCTTCTCATTACAGAATTAAAAAAATATAATTTAGTGAAGTTGTTTTCACTTCTTGGAAGTTTTTTCCACTCTGATATCCGATGTCCAAGCGTATGTTGGCAAGAGTTTCTTTTCTCTTGTCTTTATTGTTCAACCTATGTTTTAAGCTATTTTTATTTCTTGTATGTTTTTTCACACTGATATCCGATGTTTAAGTGTAAGTTGGCAAGGTAGCTTCTTGTCTCTTGTCTTTATTGTTCAACCTCCGTTTTAAGTTGTTTCTTTTGTTTCTTTTGTTTGTTTGTTGTTGATTGAATTACGTAACATCGTGCACAACTATATCATACATTTTGTATAGTTTCACGGTCATGTTTTGCTTAACTTTATACGCCAGGCTATTTCTAATCCCCCAATGTAATAGTTATTTTATGGCTTCTTTGGATTTAGTTGTTGTTCAAGTATTAGAATTCCAGATTTCTAGTATGTTGAATTTGAACTAGAATGCTCTAACCAAATCACCGAGGTTTGGTGTACTGCTTTTTCAACGTAATCAAGGCAAGACTTTTTATAATTAATTATACAACATTTATAATACAATAATATTTTTACTGTTTAGTAACCTGTCAATGTGTAACACTTGATGCCGTACCAAATATGTTGCAGATGCGCTGAACTTCAACTAGATACTGAATTATGCTGTTTCTGTTAAACCACGGTTACCACTTTCTTTAAACATAAGTTTAATAAGTTTGTTCAACAAAGTAACTTCGGTTTTCAGCGAAGTATCGAGCATCGCGTAATATGAATACGACGCAATCGCAAATAAACAACCTTGGACGTTTTTTTGCAATCAACGATATAGCAAAGGGAATTTCAAAATGAAAATATACAGGAATATCATATCGGGGGTAGAATCACGTGTTGCCGAGAACATGCCTAACGGGTCAAAGAGGTTTAGAGGCAGGAGATATAATTAGATAAGAAGAAAGGGGGGAACTGAAATTACAAATTACAAGTCTCGAGGAAATATTGTTGGATTTCTAAGAAAATGCTAGAATGTATTTCTTATTTCAGTTTTTCAACTATGTCTCTCTCTCTCTCTCTCTCTCTCTCTCTCTCTCTCTCTCTCTCTCTCTCTCTCTCTCTCTCTTAGATCAACGAAATAAATAACGAATTGGTTTCTTGGAGTCACCGCATACAAATATATAAACATAATTGGAATGTATTTTCTATTCAGTTTTACGCCATGTTCTGATGTTTTTTTATTTTCAAACAACTCTAATACGAAGAACGTCTTCTAGCGTGGCATGAGTTGATATAAGTTAGTTCATATTAAGATTTTAAGTCAAAGTAATGGAATAGCCAACAGTGTATTGAACTTGAGCTCTTAGTTGAATTGAACACGTAATTATTGGAACGACGTGGCACTTTAATTTACAAAATAAACAACAAGCTAGCTAAGCTGGGTGCATTAATGTGATTAGTGTAACGAGTTGACTAAAGTGCCTATCAGACGAATGTGTGTAAACGTAAGCCGACGCCAATAACTTATATTTAATCAACGATATTTTAACAATACATTCATAAAGCTCAAAGTATTTAGCTTTCCAGAAAATAGTTTACTATCCCATGGTTGATATAATTTCATCATTTTTATCATGTACATAACTATTTATTAGTATATATAATTTCGCAATTATCTCGTACTCTGAAAGCATGAAGTTTGAAAATATTAATATTAATAATGTTAAACTTTGACAGTTCGGCTATTGATTTTAAGATGAACGATCGGAGAGGTAAGCTTTAATATTGGAAAAGTTTTATCGTCATCTTAAAACTAATAGAAAATTGGATTCGCCGACGAAGCGTAACAAAAATATATGCATGTATGCATCAGTTTGAAGTTAGCTGACATTTTCAAAATTGTGAGTTTATGAGGTGACTAAGTGTAAATGGGAGAAGGTAACGACTCGTAAAATTAGTTTGCTCTAACAAATTTCAAACAAGTGTCCGTATTCCGACAAAAAACGCAAAATCCCTAGCGTTTCGTCAATCAATCAATTTTCACGTTGAAAGATGCTAATAAACAATTTTCAACGTGAAACATAATTTTTAATAAACTAACATTTTTTTTTATCGATACGTAAAATAATTCAAATTCCGACATAACTAGTGAGGTTGGCAACAATTTTGAATTAATATTTTACAATTGTGCATTCACGTGGTACGCCGCAATCAATGGTCCAACTCTGTTTCGCCACAAATGCGTTTATGTTGGCGTTATTTTTTTCCAGGATTGTCGATATGATTCAAAAACACGGCTACCATTCAATCGACCTGGCTAACCGCAAATGTCACTATTGTCGATATGATTCAGAAACATGGCTACCATTCAATCGACCTGGCTAACCGCAAATGTCACTATTTTGGTTCGGTGGCAGCCGTTTCACTATTTTGTTCTGGTAATTGTGACGCAAAACATTAAACGTATGGCTTACCTTTCTAGAATACTATTGTATTCTCGCGTTTAAAACGAATAACTTGGTAGCAAACAAATTTAGTACTATGTGACAAGAAAAACAACCTGGAGACCTGCTTTAGATGCCAGATTTAGCACACTTAGTCCTTTGCATAATGGGAATGTAGGTATAAAATTTGGGGCAAAGGTTGACCTATATCACTAGAAAGGTCTTGAAGAGCCGATTTCGAATATCCATGATAGACCAGCGGCAGCGGCAGCTTTCTACCCAAAATTCAAGGTTAAGGGTCAAATTAACACTATTTTGATAAATTAATTTTTCATTGTTGTGATTTTTTTCTTTTTTCTTTTAATAGATTTTAGAATAAGATACATTGTAAAAAATCATGAAATATAGTAAAATTTAATATTTGACCTTTTATGACCCAAAATTAGGACACAATTGCCAATTTTGTACAATATTGCATTTTCTTCTACATTTTGGTGACGTTTCATGTTCACATCAATTTTTATCACATGCAATAGTATCACACACATGTATTTGGGTGTAAGATCTGATTAAAAGCATGGCCAAGGTCATTGGGTCAGTCGTGGAAAGGTCAAATATGCATGAAAATATCGAAAATATCGAGTGGGTACTCTAAAGAAAGGAATTTTCAGTTTGATTGCTACGACAAATGTGATATTGTTCAAAATAGTAATATATCAAAGTAAACCTTCAAACTAGATAGTTTAAAACTTGACATTTGAAATTTTATGACCCAAAATTTGGTAACGAAGTTGTTAATTAAAAAATGTTACAATTTCTCAGATGTTTTGCTTACTATTCATGTTCACATTCATTTTTATGAAATACATTAGTATCGTTTGAGATTGATATCGCCATGTTCTTAAAGAGAGGGACAAAGAACAGAACACATTATACTGATGTTACCAAAATTGCGAGCTCTCTTGGACGAGATATGTGCAGAGCTCTGCCGGGACTCCATGCTTTGACTTTGACAAGTCAGAGATTCGGATGACGGAAGGACCAAATTGGTTAGATCATCTTGGATGAAGACCACTACCGGGGTACCACAAGGCACTGTACTTGGGCCACCATTCTTCCTTGTTTATGTGAATGATCTACAACCGTGTACTCCGAGGTGTGAAGTCTATATGTACGCAGATGACTTTACTTACGTTTGCTGGGGGAAATACATCACTGAAGTCATCAAAGCCGCGCAAAAAGAACTGGACCAGGAAGCTGCATGGCTTTACGAAAATCAGCTTGCGATGAATGCAGAGAAGACTACAACTACACTCTTTAGTCTCAACCCCAGTAATGCCAGTAATGTCAGCAAGCTGAATCTACACTTCGAGGGGCACTTGTTGCCCGAGGCTGAAACTGTAGCTTCCCTTGGACTTACCATAGCCTCAACACTTAAGTGGGACTCGCAAGCTGACAACCTTATTAAGAAGCTAAGTAAAGCCTGCTTTGCTATTAGAATTATCAGACAGCGTATTGGCCTTAGTTCTGCTAAGATTGTTTATTCTGCATATTTTGAGTCTCTTTTACGTTACGGTATTATACTATGGGGCTCCTCTAGCAAGAGAGTTTTCACCAGTATCTTCTTGATACAGAAGCGAGCGGTGCGTACTCTAGTGGGTGTTGGTAAACGGCATTCGTGCAGACTACTATTTCCCGAGCTCGGCTTACTAACCCTTGCTGGTCTTTACATTTACGAATCAGTTATACATGTTCGCAAAGATTTAGCTAACTTTAAAAAGAATTCTGACTTTCATGGGTATGATACTAGGCATCGGGGTGACCTGCATCTTGAATCAGTAAGAACTACTACAGCTGGTCTCAGGAGCCCCAGAAGTTGTGGAAGGCGGCTCTACAACAACCTGCCCATGGAGTTGAAAACAATTAATACCAGTGACGACTGCTTTAAAAGCAAATTAAAAGCATTTCTTATTGATAAGGCATTTTATTCAATTGATGAGTTCTGTAGTTAAATCTGGAGTTACCACAATGTTTTATTATTCATTATTTTAGCAACATAATCATTGTGTATTTTGTAGATCATATGTTTGACAATGTATAATATCCATGAATGTACATTTATGTTATTCTCTAGGGATCTATGTACAATAAACAGCAATCAATCAATCAATCAATCAATCAATCAATCAGGCTGTGACACTGTCAGTTCATTTACTGGTCGTGGAAAAAAGCTGGCTCTTATAACGCTTCGCAAGAACATTGACTTTAGTGAACATTTAAGTCAACTGGGCCATGATTGGACACTTAGACAAGAACTCCTAAACAAAATCGAAGCATTTGTCTGCAAACTTTAACTAGCGTGAATCAGCTCCGCTACGAACTGTTCAGAAGTAAGTGTGGTGAAGTTGACTCTGAGCGTTTACCACCTTGTCAAGACTGTTTGTCTGCACACGTTTCGAAGGCAAATTATCAGGCTGCAGTTTGGTACAGATGTCTCGAACCACGTCCATCCGTTCCCGATCCAACATCCCACGGATGGAGGAGGAATGAGGATGGTGATCTTACAGTGGAGTGGATGGTAGGACGTCCAGCACCATTGGCAGTGATGGAACTGTTGGCATGCAATTGTCCAAGAGTCTGCGTGCTGCCGAACTGTGAGTGTCTCACAAACAAACTTACTTGCACAAACGCTTGTAAATTAAAAGATTGCACAAATTTTCAACCAAATGAGGAGAGCGGTGATGAAAGTTTTGATGATTCGGATAGTGATGGCTAAATCTCCACGGACTCGAAAAGGAATTCGAATTATTAACTTTACGTCTACATTGCTTCACAACTAAATCCTGTAGGCCAACGAGGACCTCAAGTTGGTAACAAGCAGTAACAATGATCTCGACCAGATCTTTGTTGATACCCCGGACATTGGTGTACGTACAAATATTGATGACGCATCGCATCTTTAATCTAATCAAGCAGCTCTATCGTGACGTGTTTCAATGCCTAGCTGTATTACGCAGGTCAATACGGCAACTATCAGAGTGGTGTCAGTGGGAACTTGAAAGCTACTATCATGGATGGGTTATTTGGGGTCCTTATGCGTGCGCTCTGGGTCAGCTTCTTAATGCATAAAATATTAGTGAATCATGTGATTTCTTCTACTCTGTCCGTTGTCATTACAATTAATCTTTGTCAATGCTTATGATCGAGCACACACCAAAAGACATGTGTGAGATACTAATGTATTTCATAAAAATGAATGTGAACATGAATAGTAAGCAAAACATCTGAGAAATTGTAACATTTTTTAAATAAAAAATTTTGTGACAAAGTTTTGGGTCATAAAAGTTCAAATGTCAAAATCAAACTATCTCCCTATGAACACACATACGTTATAAAAACGTTTTATTACGGTATGGAATGGTATTTTAATGTTATGGTTATGGAATTACCAAAATATTACGTATGAAAAACCGTATGCAAAAAACATTTAAAATACCGTATCTCGATTACGTTTTTAAAACGTTATTATACGGTTACAAATGGTATATGAAATTATTACATTTTTAAATTTCAAAAACAAAACACATACAAATTGGTAACACCGCAACGTTAAAATAACGGTATTTAAATAACGTTTTAATAACGTTTTTAATGGTTATTAATGTAACGTTTTTTTATGGTTATTAAAATACCAATTACATACGTATAAATTTGTAGTTGCCTAAACGTTACAAATAACTGTGTATTAGCGTTTTAATAACGTTATTTATGGTATTTAATATTACCTTTTTTCGTGGTAATTGAAATACCAACTACAAACGTATAAACTATGGTATTGCCGTAACGTTATTTAACTGTATTTCAATAACGTTTCAAAAACGTTTTTATACCGCCATAAATATTACAATTAATTCATAGTTATTAAAATACTAATTGAATAATGAATTGTGTTAATGTTATAAGTCAGTCCAAGTTAGTTCTGAGATAATTAAAAAAAGCTGTGCTGATATTCATTAATCCAATTATTACATATTTATTTTCTTATTTCTTTTTCCTCCTTCGTGGACTTTTTTATGAGTGAATGCTTTAACTAAATAATAAAATGAATTTGTTAATAATTAATTTAAACTTACGACTTGATCTAAGTGTGGTTAATTTCAATGATTCTATCTCGGAACAATCGTTTTATTATACACTGCATCAAAACGACAATTATTATTGCGCGTTTTCTCGGTATTTCCCTGATACTTTAAAAACAAATTGATTTTTTGCGGCGTAATGAGATTACCAAATAGTTGTCATACAATTTGAGATAAAACAAACATGGACGTATTTAATGTAAATCTCCAGCAATTTAATTGCTTACTGTTTCACGAAAGCTCTGCCGTAGTATTAATTTGTCTTGGATTTCCCAACTAAAACCAAAAAACCCAATCAACCAATCTAGATAATCCTCTGCTGCACTGTTGTCATTCAAGATTATATTGAAAATAATACTTCATCCCGCTGAAGTTTTGACGAAATTAATTTATGAATTAATAATGGAAGACGGTAAGTTTGTTACATAACTAAGTAAAAATATCTTCAACGATATCAGTTTTATCTTATGTTTCAAACTAAAATAGATTCTTATTTTGTTGCTAGAGACGAAAGCGCCTTTTTGATCCGCAATGGGACATCTCACACAAAGACTACTCGCGCGCGGGCTCCAACGCGCGACGTACTGCACAGCTGCAGTGGCCGAGTGGATAGCGCGTCCCGATCTGGAGGAAGGTGTCCCAGGTTCGAGTCCGGGTGTTGGCGATAAAATTTAACCATGTGTATTCGATCTCTTCTAACATTAAAATGTACCCCTCATCTCGGACTGGTGACACAAAACTCGTAGACTTAAAAAGATTTGTTGTTTTAATTAAATTTTTTGATAGTAGCTTTTTTGTATGTCTACTAGATAGCGCTAGTGGAAAAACGTTATAAATACGTATGGTTTAATGTTATTATAACGTATGATTTTTAAATACGTATTTATTACGTATGAAAAATACGTATTTATTACGTATGAAAAATACGTATTTATTACGTATGAAAAATACGTATTTATTACGTATTTAATACGTATGTAAAACGTTATAATAACGTATTATCATACGTATTTAAGTTTGTAGGTTAACGTTGATATATTACTATTTTAAACAATATCACATTTGTCGTAGCAATCTAACTGAAAATTCCTTTCTTTAGAGTACCCACTCGATATTTTCGACATTTTCATGCATATTTGACCTTTCCACGACTGACCCAATGACCTTGGCCATGCTTTTAATCAGATCTTACACCCAAATACATGTGTGTGATACTATTGCATGTGATAAAAATTGATGTGAACATGAAACGTCACCAAAATGTAGAAGAAAATGCAATATTGTACAAAATTGGCAATTGTGTCCTAATTTTGGGTTATAAAAGGTCAAATATTAAATTTTACTATATTTCATGATTTTTGACAATGTATCTTATTCTTAAATCTATTAAAAGAAAAAAGAAAAAAATCGCAACAATGAAAAATTAATTTATCAAAATAGTGTTAACTTGACCCTTAACCTTGAATTTTGGGTAGAAAGCTGCCGCTGCCGCTGGTCTATCATGGATATTCGAAATCGGCTCTTCAAGACCTTTCTAGTGATATAGGTCAACCTTTGCCCCAAATTTTATACCCACATTCCCATTATGCAAAGGACTAACTAGCCGGGGTGTATTTGCATAATATCAAAGTGAAGTTTGGTGGAGGTGCAGGGTAGAGGCAGACTTCAACCACCGAGACTGTTACTTCATAACGTCTGTTTTTTTTTGTTTTTTTTACAGGTTGATATGCTGTCAATCCACTAACGGGAGCGTTTTCCGACTAGCCAAAATGGAGGAAAAAAAGGTATGTAAACATTTTATATTTTGGTGCCATTTCACGATACGGTCTCGTGTTGGTTCGAAACACTGTCAACTTGTTACAAGATTCTATGGTGCTGGTAAACACATTACATTGGTACAGAAAATAGTGGATTTTGTAAATCTCAAAATACAATCGAAGCGGAAAACGAAAACCTGGAAATAAAGACCAACCAAACACAAGCAATTCAATACATAACGTTATCTCCCTAACCCACTTCGGCTCTCCCCACTCAACTCCTTGGCTTCGTGCAGTGTCGTCCACAGACAGTTCGATGTCATGTTCTCACGTATCGGAAATAGATTTAACTTTATATTGAACTTCCCACCTCATAGATCGACAGATGTACCTCACGTGTCTCACGGGGACTAACTTAGGAGGTCGCCACTACTACACCGGCCACCGGCAATCACGACTGAAGATTTACCCCACGGTTTGTCTAATTTAAAACGTAAACTCTGGGATTTAAAATTAAATAGCGTTTGTACATTCCCTTACAACTGACTGGTTGGCTATAATTCGCTCACTGATGACGTCGCCGTCGACAGGGCTGGTTCCAGCTGTTTTAATTAAAGACCCGCTACTCAGTTCTGAGGCAGAACTGATTTATAGGATCCAAATAAAATTATTTTTGATTTATGTATTTACTTTATCTAGGCCTTGGGCCATTTACTTTACTGTATTGGTGTGTTCGAGTGTAAAATTCTCAAGTGGAGCTTTGCGTTTCACAAATCGGTCACCAATCTCTCATTATAGTTCACCTTTACATATACCCCCGTCTAGCCCCGGGGTAGGATTGGCCCAGAGTATGGCTCTGCTAATCGTACAAGGCGATTTAAGAGAAAAAGTCCACCTCGCAAACATCAGCTATAGTAAGAGGGGAGTATATTACTCACCAAAATAGAGGCGAACTCTGGCAATCGTCGTCGGGAACACCTCTTCTTTCTCTTGACGACCTCCTTGACGACTTCCTTGACGACGATGACAATGACACCACGAAAGATGGCAAAGACGATGACGACCGCGACGTGAGAAGCCCCCATTTCCTCACCCTACCCGTGGCTGGTTCGGACCAGCGTGTCCCCTTCTTCCCCATATCCCATATAGGCTAGAGTGGCACAATATGACCTAACGGTTAACGCGTCCTTAATACAAATACAAATAAAACCCTTTACATGTAATCATTTTTATATAGATTTAAAGGGGTCAGAATTGATCAACAAAACGTGCCCCGCAAAAAACGATCCTGTGTATACAAAGAGTTCTGGTGTTAATAACATCAACAAGATTTGTTTATATTCATAGGGAAGTCGTCTATCTCTATAGGCAGATTTCTAAAAGGGAACAAAATTCCACCTCAAACCGTTGTAGCTCTTTTCATCCATGGGCGGGGCTCTCAAAAGACGTCACATTTTGTTATGTGCCCTTTATCCTCATCCATCATCTACTCTCTGTCTCTAATAACCTTATTGCATTAATAGAGACGCAGAACAACAAACAACGAAATCAACGTCACGATTCGTTAAAAGATGATTAATCGACAAGATCTGGAAAGAGGGGTTTTATAGATATTGTTAGCTCTTTTCGATATCTATTTATGTAAATATGGTATTGATGAACATTGGATTTATTAAAAGCAGATCATTTCTAGTAATATGCTTATATTGTATTTCAAAGTGTACTTAAAGAAAAGGCACTTGCAACACAGTTTTGTTAGATTGTGCGCAACGGTGTTGTAAGGTATAACTTATCTGAACTTTGCATCCAAAAGCGTAATAACAGAAATATATGATCACCCTATTCTCTATTTTCGAGAAGCTTCAGAATAACACCCTAGAGTTGAATAAGGTTGCCTATGTGATGCTGCATGGAGATTTTTACGTCGTTTCCCCCAACTCCCAACCCTTACGACTACGGTGATGTTCTTTATGTTGACCTAGATGTTTGCACTAGTGGGCGATAGATTCCGGTTATATAATGATGACGATCCTAGGAGATGGTACAAGTACGTAACTTAACATATCGAAGATTTCCATTGATAAACGATCTACCGTGTCTTCCACTAATACCACCCTAAATGTCAGGATCGTAGAGAGATATATGAGACTCTCACCGCGATTGTGAATTAATGGTATCTCACGCACTCACGCAATTTGTTTGATTAATATTATTTTTATTTTTGTCAACATTTGTATGACTTATGAGCGGCGTCAAAACGTTTACACAGATTATTTGCCAAATATGCAAACAAACTAATCCGTTTTAAATTAAAGTTCTCCGCTAAAAATCAGTTCTGTAACTCTAATATAATTATGAACCTTCATGTAACTATTTTTTTTTATTTTCGATACGGGGACTGTACTGTGTAAAATTTAAATTTAATTTTATGTGTGTGCATTTATTATACTTCATATATTATCCACTTACGTAAATAAATTCGTATTTAGAGTCAACCTATAGGCACATAATTGATTTTCAGTGAGGCCAACCCTGTCGGCGCTGACGCCTTCAACAAGCGATAAAGGCCAATTAGAGACCGGTATTTTAAATAAGAAACACCAACCAAACAAGTTGGGCTCGATTCCACCCACGGGAACGACAGAATCAACAATGATAATTCGAAACAACCTTAGAATGTATGATGTGTCTCGCGTAAAGACGCTAAAAAAAAACTCGAAAAAATTAAAAATACCCAAGCCAAGAATTGATGGATTAACAGAAGTTTAAAATATTCTGCCTGTAGTGGTATTCGAACCTAGGACCTTCTGCTTTTGAAACAGGGACTAACCTCTGGACCAACGCGCCACACTTATAAAAAGCGTCCATGTTTCACGGGTTTCTAGTGCGTTCACGCGCGTCACACCACGTCAGCTGTCGCACGAGCTATCCCCTCACTCCGCTGACGATACTTCCGGTCACTCATCCATCTTGATGACTCAACCTCTCGTCCCGCATTTGCATACCAGTCAATCAGAGGTTTTGCGCTTATCCGGGAACTAGACCGACTAACAATCAACGCGTAATCATTACACACAAAAGGTTGGTCCTGCAGAAACAAAAAATATCGTTTGGTGGCAGTTTTGCAGATGGGGATGTTTTTTTCATGTTTTCGTCATCCGCGCATAAAATTTCCACTTATATTGTAAAAAAAAAAATGTTAGAAGACCGTATAAAAGAACGTTGAAATGTCGTAATTGATTGTTAATTTTGTATTTTTAATTCGAATAGTGACGATACTGCCCGTCCGAGATGCCAGTATAATTTTATTAGTAGAGCATTTCTATTTTAAAATGTCATGACTTTGAGTACTGGATGATCCTTGGGCTGTTGCGTTGGTGGCAACATGGGAGGCAAAACGTCGAGCAGTGCCTCACGATCGGCACGGCGCAACATAGCCTAAAGATCTTACAGTACTCATCTACGGGTCGTGAAAGCCTACAATATCTCAGCCATGACTTTGTTTTGTATTTACTAATTTTTCGGTTGGGTATCCTCATTCCCCAATTATTCACGTTTAAATTTGTAAAAGTATGCATCATGATTTATGCACTATGAAGATGATTGGAGGCATTGTTTCGTGAATTTGTAACGAGTTCGCTCGCAAACAGATCATTTTAAAAATATTTCCCGTATAACATGGAATTATTTAATTATTCTGTCATTATTAACATTGTACAACAAGAGAGTGGTGCTTTTAGCTCCTAACAGTTTCTGAGTTTCTTCTGCGTCTTCTCTTCTTTCCTACGCACGTGAGGAGGGGGGGGGGGGGGGTGAAGAAGAGCAGGAAGGAAAGCCGTTGGTTTATGCTGATTGTAAGCTTTTTATGGCTGATACGAAAACACGGATCCTCCACTCCACCTTGCGGTCTATAATGGTCTAACATTTTACTATTCATGATACAAAGCCGCACGTTGCGAACTGTACTTCGCCATGTTTTACTTCAAATGTAAAACAAGAAACCGCGCCCAGTGCCATTAATACCAACGCTGGAAAAATTATTTAAAAAAATATTATTCTTGAGGATTTATTTTCAAAGTCTACATCGCACTCTATGGCATTAGTAAGAAAAACAGTGACGAAATGAGTAGAAACGTTTCCCCCATTTTATAGTTAGTGTTCTTCAGGGCACGATAAGTCGGATAACACCCAGGAACATTACACCCAGTAAAGTATGTGCAATTGCTTAGGCCCATCATTCTGCATTACAAGCACGTGTTTCATTATACGACGAAGACTTAGTTAGTTTATAACTGTCGGGGGTTGCATCATCGTCTCCGTTGTAAGTCAGGGGCGCACCCAAGTGAAGTGCTACCAACCCCCCAGCTTCAATCAGAACCCACCGCTCTAGTCAATACCAACCCAACAGATTTTAAAAAACAAATACCAATCAAACTTTTTTTCGAATCACATCTAATGCAACGATGTAGAATGTTGCTTTACTATTTTGCATCAAAAGTGTGATTACGGTTTTTGATTTGATTCTTCGTTAGCAAGTTAAAAACCGCATCATCCAAACAACTTTTCTTTTATACAGTGCTTACTTTTCCTTCTCATCAAACCTTGTACACAATCGTAAGCTATCATAAGTGATAGTTTTACGTAATTCCATCGAAGGTCAGTGTATTATTTTTATTTGGGTAACATAAATATGTGCTCCATAATAATTATCTACAGTGATAAACTAGGAGTAGAAACTTTACATACATATGGTAAAGACCAGTGGCGTAGGAACTATTTTTTTAGTGGGGGGGTCACACTCAAGTTGACTATGAGGTTGGGTGGGTAAACCGGGGTCAAGGCGAAGCCCCAGCCGCCGGAGGCTTTTTCACCGTAGGCGAGATTTTTTTAAAAAGGTGCCCTTGATAGGTGGCCTAAAACACGTTTTCAGGCGAATTTTAATTATGAATAAGGGTTATATTTTGAAGCTAATATTGCATTGAAGATTGATTACCTGACTAAAATCGGTCGACAGTCTGCTTGCACTGCACACAAAATATAATGAATATTAGTCTAAAATCAGATGGCTAGTCTAGTCTCGCAAATCACGTCTCTTACTGAATCTTTCTAAAAAATGTTAACAAAAACCTTCCTTTTTGTTTGCAAGCCCGACTGTAGTAAAAATCCTAAAAATCACCCAATAAGCTATAAGTTAGAAAATAACACCCATACCTGGCTTGACCCCCCCACGGGGGGGGGGGCAAGCCAACCAGTGGGGGGGAGTTTCCCCCCCATCCCCCCCCCGTTCCTACGCCCCTGGTAAAGACAACTGTCGTCCAATATCCGTGTCATTTAATGATATTTTATATTCATTATTATAAAAGGTTTTATCTTGTCTACCACCTGGAAAAATAAAGCAATCTTTTTATATTATTTAAATAAAATACAACTCAAACGGGTTACGTATAGTGGTTCAGGCGTCCGCCAGGCAAGATGGGGATCCGGGTTCAATCCCCGGTCCCGTTAGTTTGTTTAATTTTTGTACTCATTCAATTCTATCTACGGGCGCGTATTTCCTATACCCATTAAAACAAGATATATTTTTTATGCCGATAAACAGAAAAATCGATAACTTGCCGGACAAGTAAATACTATGCTCTCACAGCTGTAACAACGCGCTCAATTTTCAACCGTCTATGTCATTCAAAGAGCTCATTCATAACATAACAACTGGACTACGATGTGACAGGCCTGACAAGGTGCTTAGCATATAATATGCATGTGTTGAATTATTAATTGTCACTGTTTTCATGGGCTTAATGTGATTATTTGACAGACACAAATAAAGAAAATATGTAAATAATGTGCGTAAAATGAATAATGCACAACCACATCGCGAGCTATATTAATTGCCTAAGTACATGCACCATCGTTCATCGGGTTTATGAACAATGACTACCGTGATACATTCACTAACACGTAGAATGATTATTATGTGTTAATACATACCAGTTAATACACCACAATCAAAAGAGTTCTTCCCCACCCTCGACGAAAACTAAAGACGGAATGGCCGTCGCTCCCTCGCTCCTGCTAACACCCAACAACGTAAGTGCCTTGCTTATCAGTCGGGACGTTTGCTTTCTAGAATCGGCTGTGGCTGGTTCAGGCCAGCAAGGGCCTGTCATTCTGTGTGTTCATCCCACTTTTTACTATACATTACTTTTATTGTCGTTGAGATATCACCCGTTCATTCCGCATCGTCTCGGCTAGCGCCAACGAAGAAATACCCAGCGTAGAGCCCAACATCAATCCATCAATTGAAGTGTGACAGCAGTCAAGCAAATTCCGTCTCCTTTATAAAAAATCAATAATGCATTTATTTATATGCTGGACGGTTGCAACGATTTCATCTGCAAAATGTAAGTTTGTCTTCCTAGAAATGCTTGTTTTGTGATTTTTGTGATTTTTTTCCTGTCGCACAAAAGTTTTGTTGGTTGTTCCATGGTATCTAGCTGGTACCGGCTTGTAGTAACGATGACATTATTGCCAATGACGTCACGGCATGCCCAACTGCTGCACATCAGTTTCCGTCGGCCAGCTTTAATGCGACTTCAAGAATAGATCATGAAAACCTCGGAGACGGAAAATAAAACCAATCTTAGCAGACACGATGTTCAGGACTAGGGTTTCTTACAGTGACTAGCTTCGTTATGCCCTGCGCTTGTGCTGGTTATTGACATATTATTTCCATTGTAATAGAAAAGATACAATGAACTTTTATGATTCTCGAACGTTTTCACGGGTGAAATTGAAATATTGTGGTAAATTAAACTGACTTATTTCTTTCAAATCTATTAGGAGCGGGACGTTCCGATTCATAGCGGTAATTTTGCCAAAAACATTCGCTATCGAGGAATCGAACTAAAATATAATGTTTATTCTTTCAACTATAAAATGGACATTTTACACTACTTTTCTGTTTTTCGTTTTGAAAATTCTCATCTGTTCAAAATTGTTACTTTTGTGAGTTTTAATTGCCTTCCAAATTTGAGAATCCAATTCAGACGATTTGATAATTATCAGCATGGAAAACATTCGTAGTGACCAATCTTCTAATGTTCTAGGAACTTAGAACAAAACTTTGAGCACACCTAGTAAAAGGTGTCTGGTTCGATGCCCTCGAGCGGTGATCATAATTGGAGTTTCCCGAGATTTTCCATGGCAATAAGTTGATCTTTTTATTTAGTCCTTCACAGCCCTTGGACATTTAAGAAAAACTTTACCAATTTCTCTCTAATGAGGCAAAGAGTAGACTAGCTCTGAAGTAGATTCCCCGCTGCGTTGGTGAGGTAGAATTGTAATAAAAAATAAATTCACTTCATATACTCAAACCACTATTTACTTCACTTCTTGATTTGGTTAGTCGGGAAACACTCCCGTAAAGTGGAATTGTTATATATTAATTCAAGCCATAAATTTTAATTAATGGTGTGCGGGTATCCGAAAATTCGAGTTGGGTCGGGAAATTGGGGCCCGATAAATGTACCCGAATTTCGAATAAATAAACAATATATTTTTGGGGTGATGGTGGAGGAGACGGTCCAGGATTAGAATGCTGTGTATATGGCGAATAGAAGTAATATAATACCAATACAAAAAAATGATGGAGGTGCCGGTCCAGACATTTTTTTTAAATTTATAGCCCGTATGGAAAATGATATTCAACGAATATCCAAACAATAGAAAATGAATTGGCAGAAAATTAGAAGAATCTTTACGTAAATTTCATTATCCATTTGAATATGCAGTATTAGAACGGCGTCTTTTCCCTACCCGACCCGAATACTTGAAGTAGTTTAGTACCCGACTTGACTCGCTAAACCTCTACCTGCACAGTAATAATTAAAATCCCCGGTCGTCTTAGTTGTTATTTTTATTTGTGGCTTGTATTAAGAATAAGTATTGACTTCGCTTACACCAAGAAGAGATTACCTTCGTAACATACATAAATTCGAGGTGAGCAATTTTTTACTGCCACGAACGAAAGCCTCGTAAAAAAATCACAAGGGATTTTGTCAGAACATCCAATAAGGAAATCATATTTTATTAACAGATGTCGCTATGTATATATGAACAGGTATTTTGGAAAGTGTTGAGGATGGTTGTAAATAATAAATACGAGTTGAGCCTTCAGACTTGTTGAGGGGAACTTCTGGAGTGTATCGTAGGCTGTATATCTCGTTTAATATTTCAGCTGAGAGGCTTTAAATTCATTGGTTCTTTGACGCTGGAAAATGAACTTGGGGATCATCTAAAGGGAGGGGAATACATTATACGAATTGGGCTTAGTCTGTAATCTAGATGTGTCAACACAACGTCATATTATGCCTTGTGGAAATAAGGCGTACAGATAATTTCACATAGAGGAATTAATTCAGAATGTATATTTAACTAAATGTTGGTTTCTTTGTAAGAACGTATTTGGACCAATTATTTGCAACAGAAGAAAAATCATACAAGACCATCTAAAGAGGCTCGTTAGCAATAAAAGTGTTTACTACTAGCACTTTTGGCTTATGTTTAAATTGTGCGTTTTACATCAATACATTTCGTATTTTTATCGTATAGTATCTTGCAAATGAAAATCTTAAAACATTTCATCAAAATATGTTTGTTGTAAAGTGTCTATATTTACGGTATTCTTATCAAAGAGGGACCTAGTTTCGAGTAGCCTTCGAACAAAAGCACGTAATAGTTATGTATGAGTACACCCTATCCTATCAATGACTACATTATTTAGAGCTTACTAAGAGCAAACTTCAAACGAAGGGTTTTTGCAGATTTGAATTTATTGTTGTAATTCACAACCAACTTAGTAGCTAACTTAGCCTCTAACTTAAAGGTTTGTCTTAAGGGCCATTCACAACCAACTTAGTAGCTAACTTAGCCTCTAACTTAAAGGTTTGTCTTATGGACTAGGAAACGCTCAGTTGGACGCGTTGATAAGCGAGCACGTGCTATAGCTAGACCCACATTGCACATTTTTTTAAATTTAAAAATTTACGACGTTCGCGTTTCCAGTATTATTTATTATTGCCAAGGTATTTGGGTAAACCCGTGTTTAAATCTTTACTTTAAAATCCACCGCCATCTAGAGGACCTTGACTCCTTGGAAAAACTATTTAAACTCTTTGTTGACAAATAATAGACTGCTTCCTCGAAAGTATTTTGATAACTTCTAGGTGGCAGTGCATTAGAAACTTCGCGCGTCTTTTCGTTGCCATGGCAACGTTCCTTTTGTTATAATGTAATTTCCATCTACACTACTTATCGGATCAAAATAAAATTAACATATTCGTGACCGGACGGACATTCTAAATGATTTGGCTATCTCAGATTTTGTCGCCGTTGAGTTTGAAAAAAAACTTTCGATTAACTTTAATGTAACTTTTTAACTTTTTGAACGATTTTGCCACAAAACTAATGGCATTCAATCGAGAACAAAGCTTGCGGATGGTGAAAATTTCAACTCGATCCGAGCCTCCGTTCGAACGTTATCGCGAGACATACAAACAAAAAAAAAAAAACAAAAAAAAACCAAAAAAAAAACCAAACCAGTGACTATTTTTTCCGGCAGAGTCAAATGGAAACGCTCGCTTCGCTCGCTTAAAAACAACACGTCTGTTCATGACCAAACTTAGCCTTTAACTTACATTTATCAGCAACCGAATAGTCTGGCGGCAGACCTGAAAAAGACCTCTAGAAACCGATTTTGCTAAACTTTTTGAGTAGAAGCTGCACACTGGTATCAAAATGTTCGTATGAACGTCAGGAATGTCATCTATCTTGTGTGCATCTTGGCATTTGTTGCGGGTGGCGGTAGGCGGAGGTCAAAGGTCACGCGGGTCATGCGCACAGCATCGTACTGTTTTGGTTATATCTCTTGAACTAATAGAGATATTACCCTCCAATTTGGATAAGTCAGTTACTGAATTACCATATCACTAGGAAACGCTCAGTTGGACGCGTTGATAAGCGAGCACGTGCTATAGCTAGACCCACATTGCACATTTTTTAAAATTTTAAAATTTACGACGTTCGCGTTTCCAGTATTATTTATTATTGCCAAGGTATTTGGGTAAACCCGTATGTAAATCTTTACTTTGTGGATAAAATCCACCGCCATCTAGAGGACCTTGACTCATTGGGAAAAATATTTAAACTCTTTGGTGACAAATAATAGACTGCTTCCTCGAAAGTATTTTGATTACTTCTAGGTGGCAGTGCATTTGAAACTTCGCGCGTCTTTTCGTTGCCATGGCAACGTTACTTTTGTTATAATGTAATTTCCATCTACACTACTTATCGGATCAAACTAAAATTAACATATTCGTGACCGGACGGACATTCTAAATGATTTGGCTATCTCAGATTTTGTCGCCGGTTAGTTTGAAAAAAAAACTTTCGATTAACTTTAATGTAACTTTTTAACTTTTTGAACGATTTTGCCACAAAACTAATGGCATTCAATCGAGAACAAATCTTGCGGATGGTCAAAATTTCAACTCGATCCGAGCCTCCGTTCGAACGTTATGGCGAGACATACAAAAAAAAAAAAAACAAACAAAAAAAAAAAAAAAACAAAAAAAAACAAAACGAGTGACAAATTTTTCCGGCAGAGTCAAATGGAAACGCTCGCTTCGCTCGCTTAATCATCCCTGTATTATGTGCATTTCGGCATTTAGTGCAGGAGGCGGTAGATGGAGGTCAAAGGTCGCGCGGGTCATGCGCGCCGCATCGCACGGTTTTGACTATATCTCCTGAACAAATATAGATACTACCCTCTAGTTTGCTTGATTCAGTTATTAAAATATAATTTCATCACCTCTGCTTTGTGTGCATCTCGGTATTTGGTAAAGATGATGGTGGGCAGAGGTCAAATGTCACCACGCGGGTCAAGCGCGCGGTGGCGTACTGATTTGGGTATATGTCCTGAACTAATAGAGATATTACCCTCCAGTTTGCATGATTCAGTCAAAGATTATTTCAGTAATTGAATTACCATTTCATCATACCTGTATTGTGTGCATTTCGGCATTTGGTGCAGGTGGCGGTAGATGGAGGTCAAAGGTCACGCGGGTCATGCGCGCCGCATCGCACTGTTTTGACTATATATCCTGAACTAATAGAGATATTACCCTCTAGTTTGCTTGATTCAGTATTGAAATACCATTCTATCACCTCTGCTTTGTGTGCATCTCTATATTTGGTAAAGGTAGGCGGTAGGTGGAGGTCAAAGGTCACCACGGGGGTCAGGCGTGCGGTGGCGTACTGTTTTGGGTATATCTGCTGAATGAATGGAGGTATTAATCTCTATTTTGCTTATTTCAGTTGTAGAAATACCATCCTATCACCTCTGTGTTGTGTGCATCTCGGAATTAGTAGGTCTATATCATATTTCAAATATTTAAATCCAGCCTCAATAACCGACAATGCTACAATCAGTTGCCGCTTGCGTTACAGCACGCCCCAATCCATCACGTGCGGCTGGTCAAAGGCTTATTACTGATCCGGAAACTTTCACAGATATTTTGCCAAATTTTGGCATTTTTTATTGAACTATTTACTAACGATTACAGTGGGGTGGGGTGATTGCAGTTCACTTTTCAACACGATCCTGGGTGGTGGTGGTGCTCAGTCGAACTACAACTCGATGTAGGGAAGTTGTCTAAGCATCTTAATATCTCGGAATGTAAAGAATGTTCGAGTGAAACAGTTCGACAGTGATTCAGACGTTTTTTGTTATCTTTACTTTTCCGTACGGATGGTGAGTTCATTATCATTTGATCTGGTCAATCTGTTTATGTATAAGTCCGTCCATTAGATGTCTGTTCACTGACCTATTAGCTATTAACAATTAATGAGCTATTGCAATTATTTGGTTTCGAAATTACTCGCCAATATAGACAGTTGGTTGTAAGTGTAAGCGCTCTGTTTACATTGTTTGTTTGCATCAGTGGGTTCATAGAGTAGCGTTAAAAATCCGCGCTGGTTTGAAAGATAATCCTGGGCATAGCTTTATAGGAGGCATCGATCAAAAGCAATGTGAACTTATAATACCCGAATCTCTTCACATCCAACTAAAACCTATATGTAGACATGATGAGCCATCACGCAAGACGACAAAGGACAATTTGCATACCAAGATTCTTAGTATTTCCCAAGACATTGTTTTCTAGCATCTAGGGGTAAAAAATTTACGCCTAAACATGTAGGTTTTGCAATGACTGTACACCAAGAATCTCGATCCAAGGGCTTAGTGAATGTTCTATACAATGCTGACACTGTATGAGTTACGACAATGTTCGACGTGTTGACTAATCTATTGCTAATGGAAATTTTGAAAAAGATGGTGTGATTGTACCTTCGAACTTTATTGATTCAAAATTGACAGGTTACATTCGTTTCGCAAATGACAACATTGATATAAATGAAGAAACCAGGTCGGACAAGGGTCGTTTCATGCCTTTTAGACTGCAGCGTACAGAAGAAGTGTTTCGGGAGAAGAAAAGGTAACCTTATGTTACGAGTTTGATAAAAAAAAACGTTCAACACATAGCCCCTCTTGGTTAACAAGGGTAAACCCTCTGAGAAGGGTAAGCAAAAGCCTGAACCAGTGTTTCAACTCAATGTTCATCCTTCCATGTACGAGCAGGATAGTGAGATAATTGCTCAGGCCAACTCTAAAGACTTATAACATGGATTTTCACTCGATTACAAGTTTTTATTTCTTGTTATGTAGTATGTTTTATAATGCCTATTAAATGTGAGTACCACTCGCTCAAAATGCCAAGATGCACACAATGCAGAGGTGATAGAATGGCAATTCAATAACTGAATCAAACGAACTAGAGGGTTATATCTTTAATAGTTCAGGAGATATAGCCAAAACAGTGCGAAACTGCGCGCATGACCCGCGTGACCTTTGACCTCCATCCACCGCCGCCTGCACCAAATGACGAGATGCACACAATACAGGGATGATTTAATGGTAATTCAATAACTTAATCAAGCAAACTAGAGGGTAGTATTTTTATTAGTTCAGGAGATATAGCCAAACCAGTGCGATGCGGCGCGCATGACCCGCGTGACCTTTGACCTCCATCCACCGCCTCCTACACCAAATGCTGAGATGTACACAATACAGGGTTGATGTAATGGTAATTCAATAATTGCATAAAGCAAACCAGAGGATAATATCTTTATTGGTTCAGGAGATATAGCCAAAACAGTGCGATGCTGCGCGCATGACCCGCATGACTTTTGACCTCCATCCACCGCCACTGGCACCAAATGCCGAGATGCACAGAATGCAGAGATGATAGAATGGTATTTCTACAACTGAATTAAGCAAAGTAGAGGCTAATATCTATATAAGTTCAGGAGATATAGCCGAAACAGTGTGATACTGCGCGCGTGACCCGCGTGACCTTTGACCTCCGCTCAGCGCCACCCGCAACAAATGCCGAGATGCACACAAGGCAGAAATAATTACTGACGTCCATACGAACATTTTGATACCAGTGTGCTGCTTCTACTCAAAAAGTTTAGCGATTTTTTTCCCCCTGCTGTCTGCCTCCAGACTAGAATGTTTGCAAACTCCAAGGTTTTACTTAGCAGCTAACTTAACATTAAGCTTTTAACCAATCAGAGAGAGACTCGAGCCGACAATTTCCGGTCATATCCGATTGAAAACGTAAACAAACAGCAAAAATGGATCCCAAGGAACATCAGCTATTGTTCGATGAAAAGCTATTGAACGAATTCATGAAAAGGCCACTGCTATATGAAAAATCTTCGTCTTTATACAAAGATAAGAATATAAAAGAAAACATTTGGCTATCGATTGGGGCAGAAATGTCAACTGACCGTCAGTATTATTAACGTTTATTGCGGTACTAGGCCTAGCCCCCAGCTAGGGCTAGGCCATGTTAGGTTATGTAAGGCTTACGTCACGTTGTCTTAAATAAATACGTTTATTATTTCTACCATCAATTATTGTTTAATAAACTGTACAGTCTATAGTCAATCAATTCTATAATGCTACCTAAGTAGAGCTAGGCTAGGCCTACTTACTGAATGCTGAATGTTATTGTATGTCAAGCATTGGCGCGATAAAAGTAAACACTGCAAATCTGTGTTGTGATTGGTTTAAAAACATCTATCATGCACAGCCACCTAAAGTTAGAGGCGACGGTATGGCTGTAAAGCACTCTGCCACGAGCAACATCTAGGAGGCAGTGGCTGTTAAGTTAGCGGCCTAAATATCTATCATGAACAGCAACCTAAAGTTAGAGGCTAAGTTAGCTGCTAAGTTAGAGGCCTAAGTTGGTTATGAATTAAGGGCCATTCACAACCAACTTAGTAGCTAACTTAGCCTCTAACTTAAAGGTTTGTCTTATGGAAAACAACACGTCTGTTCATGACCAAACTTAGCCTTTAACTTACATTTATCAGCAACCGAATGTTTGCAAACTCCAAGGTTTTACTTAGCAGCTAACTTAACATTAAGCTTTTAACCAATCAGAGAGAGACTCGAGCCGACAATTTCCGGTCATATCCGATTGAAAACGTAAACAAACAGCAAAAATGGATCCCAAGGAACATCAGCTATTGTTCGATGAAAAGCTATTGAACGAATTCATGAAAAGGCCACTGCTATATGTAAAATCTTCGTCTTTATACAAAGATAAGAATATAAAAGAAAACATTTGGCTATCGATTGGGGCAGAAATGTCAACTGACCGTCAGTATTATTAACGTTTATTGCGGTACTAGGCCTAGCCCCCAGCTAGGGCTAGGCCATGTGAGGTTATGTAAGGCTTACTTCACGTTGTCTTAAATAAATACGTTTATTATTTTTACCATCAATTATTGTTTAATAAACTGTACAGTCTATAGTCAATCAATTCTATAATGCTACCTAAGTAGAGCTAGGCTAGGCCTACTTACTGAATGCTGAATGTTATTGTATGTCAAGCATTGGCGCGATAAAAGTAAACACTGCAAATCTGTGTTGTGATTGGTTTAAAAACATCTATCATGCACAGCCACCTAAAGTTAGAGGCGACGGTATGGCTGTAAAGCACTCTGCCACGAGCAACATCTAGGAGGCAGTGGCTGTTAAGTTAGCGGCCTAAATATCTATCATGAACAGCAACCTAAAGTTAGAGGCTAAGTTAGCTGCTAAGTTAGAGGCCTAAGTTGGTTATGAATGAGCCTTTAGCCTTTAAACGTCCAAACCTTAAATAAAACAATTGCAAGCTGGCGAATTGAAATAACTGTTTTTAGTCCTAACCGATGAGAAATCTCAATTTGTGTGACTAGTGTTGATATTTCCATGAGTTAGACCAAGGTGGGGGTGAAGTGAAGGAGAAAGTTACCAGTGTTCTTGTCTGAGAGGATGTTTTATCCGTAAAGCACAAGTTCGCTTCCCTCGCACTAGACTAGAGACATCCATTGTCAAAGGAAGACAAGAAGAAGAAGAAGAAGAAGAAGAAAGACAAACTTAAAGTAGGTACAACACACACAAACAAGCTTGGAAGTCTTGAGATAAGGGCTTTTCTTTTTAACAAGAGTTCGGTTCGTCGCACGCTAAGCGCCCAGCAGCACGTTGAGTTGAGTACGTCACGCGCACGTCAAGAACGTGTTAGATGCGCAATCGCGTTCCTCTGACACGGAGTAAATCAAAAAACATTATTAAAAATGCATGCCGTTGTGAGCACCTTCGCTGTCAAACAGCCCTGCTCTATGGGCTGCGAAATTGGAGTTTTGAATATTTCAAGCTGTTGGTTACAGACAAACGCGGGTTTTGTGTGCGACCAAGTTCCAGCGTCACATTGGAAAAATAGACAATGGTGTATTTTAATAGGGACGTTGCATTGTTTGTTAGACACTATTATGAAACATTGTAGCATGTCATATTTTTACTATGAATTGGGACCACTAATTAAAACTCTGATACGCGGAATGTTTCACGTTAAAATCAGTTTTGAATACCGTGTCGTTTGTTTGATGCCCCAACTGGATATTACGCTAATTAAACAATGGCAGCCCTGACGGTGGGCATGCACAATGCTGGCAACCTGTCAATGTCATAAAGAACTGTACTGTAGTAGTCATGAAACATGACATCACAATAACGTGGCTTAACACGCACGTTTCAAGTTTTATTTGTTGCATTCTCCATTTTGCGAAGAATCCCAACACTCATTTTGGAAAAACTCGGATTTGTTAAACGATTAGTTAAAAGTATATTCAACTGAGTCCAGATCTTCAGCACATTTATTTCAGAAATTGATGAACCTCTGCCCGTAGCAAACTTTTGTCAGAAACTATGCTTACCAACTTCTCCAAAGTGCTGTCATTACTTACGAATAAACATCATGAATAGCGACTGAATGACAACAGCAACTAGGCTAATGGCAAGGCCTACACAGCTAAGAACTCCCATCATTTCAAAAACTTGTCGCGTTATCGTCACACGTTAAAAGTACTTTTGAATCTAGTTGCCAACGTGGCGGATGTAAGAAACGCAAAGAAAATCCGCACCCGAGATGGAAGAAGTCAACGTTCAAGATGGCTTTATTTCCTCTTCTACATATTTTGCATTACTCGCCGCTTCTCCAGAGAGTATCGCATCCACCACACGAGGAGACACCGCACACTACGTCGGAGAGGCTTGTTTCTATCCACACGAGGAGACACCGCACACTACGTCGGAGAGGCTTGTTTCTATCCACACGAGGAGACACCGCACACTACGTCGGAGAGGCTTGTTTCTATCCACACGAGGAGACACCGCACGCTACGTCGGAGAGGCTTATTTCTATCCACACTCTTTTCTCTCCGGATCTCGGGGACTACTTTCGAGTCCATGAATTATTTGCCGTCTGCAATTGCTCTTGCGATTGTAGCTTTTGTTCGTCCTTTATAATGTATCAATCACTTCAAATCGCACAAGGAGTAATAGAATTTTAAAAGTAATGTCAATTTGTCAAAAAAAATATTGATTGTATCGTGCTAACCTTTAACAAAAGAGCTTTGAATATATAACATCAACCGTTAATGAACGAATGTCAGTTAGTAATTACAGCAGGTGTATTACATTCATCTAACTACTAACTACCCCACTCCCCAGTAAGATTAGGCATTTACTGTATTGAGCTTTAAAATATGAATTTATAATAATAATTTTACTACGTATTATAACCTCTTTCTTTAAAGTAGCGTATTTATGTTGATTCATTATTCATGGGATCCTTTGAACAGATTACTTGAGTGTTATAATACCCGTGACGATACACATAACAATGTGTCTCGCCACCCCTTTCTATCGTAATGAGAAATATAGAGTATGTTGTGTTCTAAATCTTCGTGCAGCAAGAGAGGGGGCAGAAATAACAGGAAACGTGGGGGATGAAGTAACAAGAGAAACTATCGTTCACAACATCTCAGTAGTTTCGTGTCTAAAGTAGTTCTGATAATACCTCATTGAGACCACTAGAAAAAGAACAAAAATGAAGGTATTGTTTCCATCCGTATTGCAAAAGAGCTTAATTAAAAATCACAAGCTTATCTAAATTTAAATTTCAACTTTGATGTAAAGAAATCCTGTCCATATGTGCTAGGGCTGGGCTATGAGTATGACATTTAATTCAATTATCGATATCATACGAAAATTTCGATATCGATGTCGATATATTATCCTAATTTTATCATTTCTGATTTTTTTTAAGTTTAAGACAAATCAATGGTGTCAAGTAGCATTCTGCTTATTACAATAATAATAAGTGTCTAGGAAGGGTCGACAATGTATCGCCAATAATGAATAACATGAATCTCGCACTCGCGTTGAATGACCCGGCACCTCCACCAAATTTCCATGTTGTACCACGTGTTACTAGGAATTAGAGCACATTCTATCCCACAAAAAGTAGAATAGACGTTTGTAAATATTCATGTATGAACAGGCTGCAAGACACTTATAACAGTCTATCAATCTTAAACATAGACTAGATTTAATTTTAATCTCTTGACATGTTAAATCTTCTGTACAAGACACTATTGTTGACATAAAGCGCAAGAGCACAATTCATATAACCAACAAACCATAAAATAGTAGTATATGCCTTTTGAATATCAGTGATGTATGTTTTCATGTTCCAAATTTATGTTTATTTTAGTTAGTTCTTACATTGTTAATTGATAAGTTCATATATTATATTTGCACTTGTGGAATAATTTTCTGTTGCAAATAAAGACTTAATAATAAAACACGCTAACTTAAATTTGAAGCAATCGATCAATTTTTCTTGGGTATTTTCAGCATCAAGGGCTTACACATTTCCATTGCAAAAAATTCCTACCCTCGTTCTATTTATTTTTTTTAGTTTAAAAAATGAATTTTCCTTTTTATATTTTTATCTTAATTTCTATATTATGCATGGAATTCAAATATCGATATCGAAAATATTCGTAACCAAATATCGATATATTTTCCCGTCGCAGAGTGTACCACTTAGTAGTGAGAACTTAGTGAGGTAATACACTTTTATTTTTTTATCTAGTTGTTTGAAATCATCTATCTAAGTCAACGTGATGATAGATAAATGTCAGATGAAATTAAAAGCTTTAACCCAAGTCGGGAATTGAACCCTAGATCTTGAGCGCAAGACTCATAAATAAGCTCGCGTGATTAACAAGACATTGAAAAGTGTTACGCAAACTGGAATTAAAAAAATATTTATTACAAGATTTGTTTACCATTTTCCTTGTGTACACTGTACAGTCTAGATAGAAAGGTGCTGTGCTGTGATGTGTTCACTAAAATAAAACAAAGGTGTTGTACTTAAGTACCGGTAATTAAACACGTCTGTGTATTTCTCCTCGACTCATATTCTGAATTCGTGAAATAAACCCTCTTGAAGTGTAACTGTAGTATAACGCGTTCCTCTTTCAGAACGCTCGGCTGAAATGCTTCACATCAGAATATCTAACTGGTATTTTCAAATTAAGTCTTTGAGTCGTTCTAACAAAATAATATTTCCTGGAATGTAAACCTACGTCAAATTTAAGCACTTCCGCCTCTTGGGTACTTAGAGCCTACATTCGTCGCTCTCATCTTCACGTATTTCCTTTATCACTAATTAATTTTGCTTCTCGGCTTTGAGAAAACGATCTTCTTTATGAGTCTTTCGTCTGATTGGTTGAGACGTAACTAGGCTCAGAATGCCGCTCAAGTGACAAGTGGCGCTGCCGGTGACTTGATGCGTGAAGCTCTTTCTTCTGTGTTCTACTCACTACTGCACAGTACACGCACGTGTAGATAAAGAGGTCACAAACACCTACGTAAGTGGCACCTAAATAAATGATGACATCTTTTGATTGTATTTTTGGGGGGGTTTATTTAAAAGAGATACATTTTTTCGCCTACGTGCAGAACAGTGCATTGCAAGATAAGTTAATAGTTGGCATAATTATTTTATTTTATTTTATTTTATATATAATAGAATTATTAATTCATTCATTTTCGGTAACCACGTAATTAAAAGATTATTTATTTTTGACGTTTCAATTGGATTTCACCAATCTTTGTCAAAGACCACAAAAATGGAAGTTAAATCAATATTAAGCCCCTTCAGAGAGAGAATGGTAACAAAATCTTAAATAATTTATATACTTGAGTACAAATAAGAACTACTCGACTATGCATTTCAATTGAAAAAACAAAGCATGCATGTGTGATGTTTAGATAAATAAATATTACTTATACAAAGTTCAAAATTGTAAAAACAGTGAAACGTATTTTATTTTAATCAGTGGAACTTAACTCTCGCGGTATATGAGAGTAGAGAGTGGGGAAAAACCACACCTTTGGTGGTCTATACTTAGTTGTTTTGATGTTATGAAAAACCAGCCACTATTTCCATATTATGTGACATTAAACGAAAACACGTACTCCCCTCTCTTACTTCTTTGATGTAAACATCTCTTTTAATGTAGGCACCTTCCTGGCGTTGGCTTCAATTCCAATTCCCCAAGTGTCATCTTCTCTTTCTGTTTTCCACCTCACGGTTTCATCTCACCGCATCATGATTCCGCTGGATTTGTGATTCCGATACCACACTCGAGACTCAGACTAACGTATGACATTTCCCTAAACTCGAGGATTCAGCCAATCAGATTCAAGTTATTCACAGCGCGAGGAATATTTAACACCGCTGCGGTTGCCTTGATTTCACTTCAGGTTTTAACATTCGATGTAAAATAATAATATGGAGTTAGCACGTTGTGTTCGTCTCAAGTTTAAGCCACGTTGAATTACTCGTCATGGTAGCAATGAATCAATAATTGGACTATTGACCTAGTCATAAATTATACCATTGCGCAAGAAAGTCAAGAAATATTGAAACCAACTCCAGAAAATAGAATTGTAAAACGTTGTTAAATTGGTTTATGGAACGTCGAGGAATGACCACTTAAAATCGAATAATGTTCATTTAAATTCCATGATATATGATAACTCGATTTAAATAGTTCTTAAGAACCCGCCCCCAGATCAAAAAGCATTCTGATAGATGGTAGAAAAACTCCAGGTTTTTGTTCAATACTATTTTCTAGAGATATTCACTAAAGATTGTGTGCACGATGAGAACCCAACTTCTAATCTAAGAACCACAGTGTAGTTTGTCCCCATGGAGGATCTCAGTTTGACGTCCGAGAAAGTGGACGGTGTCTTCAGATGTTCTGGACGTTGAGTGTCTGTGCCGGACATGTCTTGTTCTCAGACAGCGTGACGTCACAGCACAGTGCCAGACGCAATTACTTCTTGGCTTCACCTGCTGCTACCAAATGACTTAGTTTGCTTGTTAGGACGATGTTTGCTCGAGTCTTGACCAAAGACAATTTGCAATTTGCAAAACCCACAATTCGGTTTGAATACAACCAACCGGCCTAAACCACACTGACATTAGTTACTCTTGTATCCCAAACGTAATTCACAAGGTAAAGTTACGTTGCTCGTTCAAAGTTTGGCAATATTTTGGGCAATGACAATGGCGAAATATTATCAACTTAATGGTGGTCACAATAACGTGTCCTAACTACATACAAAACTATTTGTCTCGCTTTCATTCAGCTGTAAACTGTGTTTTATTACATAGAGACCACGCACGCCATCAGATGCGATTCTGTTGTTTACAACACAGATGGTCGACACTCGATAGTATATAACAGTTGTTTGTCTCTGTGATATGTTTAATTATTTGATTTTTGGTCACAATTCTATAGAGTAATTTTCTGTCTTTATACTCAATGTACAACAAAGTCTGTTCTCTGCGAAATAAAAATCGCAAACTATAGTTTGCTCCGAGGAATATATTATAGGATGGCACATAACTTATCTCCCTAATTAAAACAGATTCAAAGTTTGCGACATGCTATTAAAAAGATATAATTATACGTATAATTGCCATTGTACTAATAATCCACATTCTACGATATAAAGCTAGTCACATAATGTATTGTAAAAATGCCTACTTTCGGTATATCCGTAAACATTTAAAATTATACCAATCAATGATTAAGTACATTAATTTAATAATTTAATACAATATTAACAATACAAACCTAAGTAAAGAAAAAATAGAGTAGATTTAAGAAAGGGATCACAAAAATACTTGAGAGTTTAAAATGTCTAGGTAAAGTATGAGTTGGCAGTCGCGGATGTAGATGGAGGAATCAGATGAAAACAAATCTAGAAAGGGGGAGAATACGTGCTAAGCTTCGAAATAAAGATGGAGAGAAGGTAAGATGGGATAAAACTGACTGCGAGAGTTGGAAGTGGGGAGAGATGCGACAGGTCAGGCTAGCGGATGTCGACAAACAAATATACGACCTCAGAATCCTCACCCTCTCGCGCCTAGACTCGGATTCACCATCCAGCGCGCAAACACACTCCTTGAAAATATTTCCACTAAAGAAATATGTATACAATTTTAACCGATCTCACTGCTCAGTAAATCGTGCATTTTAGACGAGTTTATGTTGTTGGATGACTAAGAATTTTACAACTAAATCACATCACAAACTTTAAACTTAATATAAATCATCATTTTCAGATTATAACAAAGTGTTCTGAAATAATGTGTTTTATAGGTAAAACTACAAAAATTTGCATAAAAAATTTACAACCATACATTTATGTACTAACAGTACCATCCCCCTATGACAAATGTTATTTTAAGGTGAATCAATATTTTCTGAAAACTTTTCCATGTTTGATACACCATATTACACCATTTTTACCATCGTTCTTTCCGGATAATATCAAGGCATTTATAATAAAGTCTTATATTCTAGGGAACGAAGCCCTTATCTCCACGATATCATTCTCAGTTAACAGAACGGTATGAGAAATGAGTAGCAAATTACATTGCATCCCAAAATGAGGATCATTATATTTTCCAGAAGAGGGAAGAATGTATGTGCGTGTAACTAATGCTGTCACAAACTCCACGTTTTAAATCGTAATTGCTGACGACTCGACACTCCCACGCAGATTCCCACTTGATTATTCTTGGGTTTTGCCTCGTAGAATGACTGACATACAGGTTGGCAAGGCGGCTGAAAATCACGCGTCGAGTGGCAGTGGTTAATATATGAGCAGAGGCTCACATGTACGGCTGTCATAGGTGAAATTGTCTGATACGTCATGATCACTTTCGAATTTCCTAGACATGTTACGGCCAGGATGCTAGATTTTAGTGTAGGGCGTAATATTAGAAAAAGTTTTAACCTCACGATTTAAAAAAAAAAATCATATCTGTTTTTACGAGTCGAAGGAAGGTGAAAATACGGAGGAATAGTTTATTTGATTAATTTATAAGTTTTTACCAATTGTTAATGTTTTTATTTTAATAACTTGTGTTTAATTCGTCTTCAATCAATTTTTCTTGAATAGCAAGCAGCAAAAAATCTTACAGACCGTTTTTCTTTCCAGCAATCAATCAATCAATTACATTCCAACTTTAAGGTGAGATATTGGGAAAGTTTTATAAAGAGCATCGCAAATCGCAAACCAGCTCACGTTTCAGTTTTCCATTCAGGCAATAAAGTTTGCCGGGATATTGAGCTGCGCATCTTTATAAGCAACGGCAAGCACAGTCACTCCCACCGTGTTCGTCTCACCTGCAAACACTTTCAAAATATTTTTATTGCAGATATAAACTCCGGAGAGAAAATTGATTCCCTATTGGATTCACATCCATTGGCGATATTTCATTTCTCGTCGGGCGAACGTAAGAAGACGATTATGGACGAGTTTCGTGCAACCTGTGACACGATCAACGTTTTTGTCACAGGCGAAAAGTCTTCTTGACGTGAAAGCCATAATAAAACTCCCCCTCTGGATGTTGTGATTGATAGAGGGCCTCTATTCAGAGCCGCAACCACTCGCATCGTCAGATCCAGAGTGTGGCGTCACATACGGTGTTTGAACAATGGACTAACACCTCCAACGAGACATGGATATTGTAAAGATATTTGTCTGGCTCGTTGGACGTGTATTTTGTTCAATGCTTCGGACGTATAAATAAAGTACAGTACTCAATTTTACAGTTTCTAATTATTTCTCGATTTGGTAAGATGGGAAACACTCTCGTAACGTATGTGGAATTGTTAATATTTAATACAAATCAGAAGTTAAAAAATCAATCCCGATCGGGGTTCAAACTCATTCAAATTTGAAGTCTGTAAATAATCTGAAAAACCTGGAAAAGTCAGGTATTTGGTAACCTAAAATAACACCTTGTTATTCTCTCCCTACCAAGTCAGTTCATGCAAGGGGTTAATAGTTTCCTCTTTTACCAACTCTGGAAAACAATCTCTTCTATATTGCCTCTTTTTGCCAGTCTTTTCATATTTCAATATACTCCAATCCTATTTCCGGGATAATCTTTTTATCCATATTCCAGCATTGGTTTTCGCTACCCTTTTTTCTTTTTTAGACCTACAATCCATCTAAACCAACCTTTTTATCTAACATTTCCATAATACTACAATCTGTTATATCTGCACGTATTTCACATACAGTAGAGAATATTTTTACGGCAAATCTAGTAGTTCCTAATTCAAGATTCATGTTTAATATCCAAATGAGGGGTTTTACATCATGTAAATTTCAAATTATTTATTTATATGTTTATATCAATCAAGCCCTGAGGTTGATGATTGATGATAACAGTCAAGGGTGAATAAAGTGTATGTTTGGTGAGCTATCCTGTGTAGTCCCACAGTAAACCACCCGAAGGCAACTGAACTGATGCCAGCTATTCCTCCACCCACCCACCCCCACCCCCTCTTGCTCTCTTTCTCTTTCTCTCTCTGTGAACTTCCTCATGACTAGCGCTTCATGTACAGCGGGAATAGTTTGACACCCAGTTCCGCTTCTAATAATTAACATCATGTGGCATGCATTCACATCACCGTCGGTATAATTGGTATTAATTAGCTATGCATTGTTTGAAGTGCTGTGATGCGCTGATTCTGGCCTAGCCACACAGGTAATGGTATGCACGATTATCCGATTCTCCACGGCTAGTTACTACTTCTATTACTATCGGCACACACACTACCGCACAAGCGCTTTGAGCCCATAGTGGGGAATTAGTTGCATGGGGAGGTGTGATAATTGAGGGATTAAATGCGGCGAGTTGGTGTACAGAGCCTTCAGCAAGCAGTGGTACATTCTTTTAAATGAAGCAATCGCTTTGGTCCCAGTCACAATGGGATTTTGACCTCAGCCTAAAGCATGGTATGGTACAAGGCAGCTATAATTAGTTGAAGTAGCAGGTCGCATAAACGCGTGACTGTTAATTCTGGATGTCACCGGTTCGATACCAGAGACCGGACATTCTGACCTGAGGCTTGTTTTGATTCCCTTAAGAAATCATAGGTAATGTGGTGATCTAACTCTAAGAAATTTCTACTAAACTATCCGATTACTCAAAATACCTTAGCACCGGGCAAACATAACGCGGGTACTCTACAGCGTGCATTCTTACGGACAATTTTGGGTAAGGCCCAATTCCCATATCATCGTAAGGAATTGAAATTGACAAGTGAATCTGTCTCAAGGGCAGAGTCGTTTTTGAAACAGTCGTAAGAAATTATTACAGGCCTTAATTGCTACAAATGAATGTTTGCTTTATTTTCATTAAGTGTTGCATACATAGTTTTATGTTTACATAACACAGTTGGCCCTTAAGATAATAAAAGTAAATCTTATAGTTACGGTATATGGAAAGGGTAATATTTACAAGTTAATAGGCTAGTTACCTATTACTTACTAATGACGCACTAAAGCCTTGGTGGTCGGCACTAAAGTTAAGGTTCTGCATTGAACTAATACCCTGTGATACTTTACAGCTACTTTGCATGTAAAGATAGTAGGCCTACTAATACTACAAACATAAACACACTAACATTTAACATAAACTTGTTAAAACTCTAAGTACAAACGTATAGACATAGGCCATACAATAGTTAGGCTGCATGTCTAATTCTCTAAACCTAGGAATTGTGGTCTACACGTTTAAATAATAAAAATTGTGATCAAATTCTATCCGTTAAGTATTTTTGGATGAGCGAGCGAGCGTAGCGAGCGGAAGCGAAGACTTCAATTTCACTGACCCCCCAAAAAATTTAGCTCGGGTGTTTTTTTTTTTTTTTGTTTTTTTGTTTTTTTTTTGTTTTTCCGTCTGTTTGTTCGCTCGATTCCGGGCAAACGGCATACGCGATCTTGATGAAAATTTGACCGGACCTTCGTTTCTCTGAACTTAGAGTGTATTGTTTTTGGGTACAATCGAAGAAATATTTCTCATAAATATCGTACTTTTACGATTTTTTTCGATTTTTAGTGCGATATTTTCGTGACATTTGGGCCGATTCTGACCAAACTGGTGGGGCTAGAACGTTCATATTTCACATGGACATTAAGATTATGGTGATGTAGTACCTTTTGAAAGAAAAAGTTGAAAAAGTTAGCTAGAATCTATAGAAATAAAGGTTTTAATATTAGTTTTTCAATTTTTAGTGCGATATTTTCGTCACATTTGGGCCGATTCTGACCAAACGGGTAGGGCTACAACGTTCAGATTTCACATGGACATTAAGGTTATGGTGATGTAGTACCTTTTGAAAGAAAAAGTTGAAAAAATTAGTCAGAATCTACAGAAATAAAGGTTTTAATATGAGTTTTTTGAAGTTTATAATACCAATTAACAAATAACAATAGAAACTTGACAACAATCACCTCCACAATGCATTCAAAAAGCACTTGCAAAGGAAAAGTGCAAACAAACGCACAAAACGCAAAAAAAAAACGCTCATCCATCAACGCGGCGGGACTTTAGCGTTTTCCTAGTGTAATATAACATTTTATAACACAACACTTGGGCCCTACTTAGGCTGAGTATACAAGTTGGCACATATGTTTACCATTAAGAGAGCTAATACCAATCACCAATATACCAATTTTAAGAGCTAATAACAAAACAAAACACGACGGACCAATCAGACGTTGATAATCTTTACGACGCGGATCAATCAGAAGTCGTAGCTTTACTACGCCAGACCTATAAAATGTTATTAACCATTCGAGAGTCCCGGATTCCTTATTGCAATAACAATAATTCCTTATGACAGTGTGGGAACTGTGCCTTACAGTTGGGACATAATGGAAAGATATAGGCCTACTGACATTTCTGGCGGAAGGTACAGTAGTTAGCGGTTCATCGTCGTCTACGATTCCTAGTTACTCAAGTGCAAGATTAGACCTTATATTATTGTATCGTGCGTTTGTATACAATTCTCTAGTGCAATGAATATGTAATTTGTATAGTTATCTTTTTAAAAATAATAAATGTTATTATATTATTGAAATTAGTGAAGACAGTTCTATTTTTACAGTTATAGGTGCTTCGCACCAGGGACTAAAGAATACCAGGGGAGAGGCTTCGAGCCCCACGACCATTCCCCAAAACAGACGGACGATACAAATAAATAGACAATCGAAATAGGAGTTTTAATGGATTAGAATACTCTTCTAATTACTTATAAATGCTAGGTTATTTGACAAGTCCCGTTAAATATTACATTATAGAAACAGTATAAATATTTGTGTACATTTTATAGTAAACACACCAAACATTTGTTTAGGCTATTTTATTTATGGTTTTATTTCACGACGATTACCTGCTTTAAAACTAATTACAGGAAGTAATATAAACTTGGAGTAGATCTTTATTCGGGCATTTTATCGTCAAATTAAAGTATTTAAAAGTTAAACGTAACAAGTGCATCGTTTTGCTTTTAAGCGTATTAAAACGCTAATTGTCCTGCCCAAAGTTTTGATGGTTACTTTCGCCGAGTTTTTATTAACTCCTACTTATAAAAGGATTGGACGGAGTTTTTTTAAGGGATGTAGGGAAAGTAAGTTTTTTAGAAGAGAGAACCCCTAAATTGAAATCAATAGCCCAAGCGTTGGGCTCTATAACGAGACGTTGATTTCCTTATTTATAATACATGACTGTGGGATAGGCCCGCTTTGCCTCCTCTCGCAAAGTTGTGATAAATTGTATCAAAGTACACCTATTATGAGAACCACAGTTTGTGTAGCTTTTCAACACAAAACACTCACATTTCTATTTTTATCTCCTTAGAGATGGGACAAATTCTGAAAATTGTCTATAAGAACATAACGTAAGAATAAATTACTTACTTTCTTCTCACTTGCGTTCTAAGTGGAGCGATCAGAACATAAAATTAATTACAAAAAAAGTCTTTCTTTTCTATGGACATAATTTTGTACTCTTCGAAATATGAGCATCTCCAACGGACACTAAAACTCCTTTATCAGAGAAACAAATCTCAGCAAATGCATGAATTTTAACTTGTAGCCAAAGCACAACATTAAAATTACTAGGAAAACGCTTAAGTCCCGCCGCGTTGATGGATGAGCGTAATTTTTTTTAAACGAAAAAAGCGTAAAATTGCGATTTTTTTAATAGATAATTTTTCGATTACGCTCAAATTTCACACGAATATATTTATTCATAAAATTAAAGTTTTGTGAAAAAATCATTACAATCGGATAAAGCATGTAGGTTTTATTCGTCGAAGAACAGTTAAAAATTGAAAAAAATCGTAAAATTGCGATTATCATGAGAAATGATTTTTCGATTGCGTTCAAATTTCACACGAATATATTAATTCATAAAATTAAGGTTCTGTTAAAAAATCATTACAATGGGATAAAGCATGTAGGTGTTATAAGTCGAAGAATGTTTTAAAAAATCGAAAAAAATCGTGAAATTGCGATTTTAATGAGAAATAATTTTTCGATCGATTTTTCCCTCCGTGCAGTTCTTCGTTCAGAGATTTCATAGACCTCCATAAAATTTCATCGCAATTGGAGTATTGGTTTAGCCGGAATCGTGTTCACAGACACACAAAAATACAAAAAAAAAGAAAAAAAAAAAAAAAACATTCCGGATTTTTTTCTCCAGTGTAGTGAAATGGAATCTTCGCTTCGCTCGCTACGCTCGCTACGCTCATCCAATAAAAGTTTAAATCGTCAAACTGATAACAATACCGAACAAAAAAGTAATCGTATGCAAAAGTTGTTTTATCCCTCGATACAATACACAAGTATTTGTGATACAATAAAAATCAATGTTTGAGAACATAGCGAGGGACTTCCGTTTTATTCCAAGCTATTTGCGATTGCAATATCTTATGATTTATCTAAGGACAATAATATCCATAAACTCGTAAAACATGCCGGCTCGTGCCCAGAAAGATATACAGAAGGGGTTGTTTGAATTATGCTCTGTTTATTCCGGACAGAGATTGCCAACTTCTAAGCAGGGTTGGCTAGGGTACTATCGGCCTGCCTGCTACATTCAATATATTTCTTATTTTCACAGTGATATTGTGACCCCAATTTTTAATGGGAATTAGTGGAATTTTATTACTCTGGGAAACAAAATATAGCAACTTAAATTCCAGTGGTTAGGCTTTCGTACAGCAAACAATATATTCCGAATTTATGTGACCACCATTTTTAATGCGAATTAGTGGAATTTTATTCCGCTGGCAACTTGAATATTTCAATTTGAATCCCACTGAGATTTGATTTGATTACTGACGTATTAATGGTTGTTATAAACATTTGTTTTGAATGTAACATTATGTTTCTGATAGTTTATTAACACCCATAGGGGTAGATGGTGTGAGAGAAAAAACGACTTGGTAATGTGAACTCTTGACAGTCTCTTTTTTATTATTATTGTTTATTGGATGAGCGTAGCGAGCGTAGCGAGCAAAGCGAAGATTCCATTTCACTACACTGGAGAAAAAAATCCGGAATGTTTTTTTTTATTTTTTTTTATTTTTTTTATTTTTGTGTGTCTGTGGACACGATTCCGGCTAAACCAATACTCCAATTGCGATGAAATTTTATGGAGGTCTATGAAATCTCTGAACGAAGAACTGCACGGGGGGAAAAATCGATCGAAAAATTATTTCTCGTGAAAATCGCAATTTTACGATTTTTTTCGATTTAAAAAAAAATCGACTTATAACATCTACATGCTTTATCCGATTGTAATGATTTTTTCACAGAACCTTAATTTTATGAATTAATATATTCGTGTGAAATTTGAGCGCAATCGAAAAATCATTTCTCATGATAATCGCAATTTCACGATTTTTTTCAATTTTTAACATTTCTTCGACGAATAAAACCTACATGCTTTATCCGATTGTAATGATTTTTTCACAGAACTTTAATTTTATGAATTAATATATTCGTGTGAAATTTGAGCGTAATCGAAAAATTATCTATTAAAAAAATCGCAATTTTACGCTTGTTTCGTTTTAAAAAAAATTACGCTCATCCATCAACGCGGCGGGACTTAAGCGTTTTCCTAGTTTATTTAACTTTTTTAGCGTTTAGTTGGCGTAATACAACTTGTAACTATAATCAATGGCGATTCTCTTCCTCCTGTTTCAATAGAAAGGCAAACTTGTTCGGCAATCAGCAAAACATGACCTGCAATCATGTAGTACCTAGTACGTCTTACAACCATGAACTTGACTGACCTCGCTGTAGTACGTACGATGCATTCAGAGCATTCTTCGTTTTACCGAGGCGGGCAGCTGTTGGTCAGTAACCAACACAGTAAGAAAAGAAAAGCTATTTGTAAACTTGATGAAAAATGGCAAAGCAGCAGCTTTATCTAAAAATTCTTTAAGAAAAGCTATTACCTATCCACTAAGCTATATTTTAGGCCAATTGTTTTAAGTTTTTTTTTTATTTATGTAAAATGTCAATGTACCTCAAACCTCGCGGTAAGAGTAATCTTCGGTGCGACTGCGACTAAGTATTAGGCGAGTACGAACTAGTTGACTGTGTAGCTTCAAGTGGCGTAAGTTCTAGTGTCCACCGTGGCTAGAGTGGCTTTTAATTTGCGGCTTATCCCCTCCCATTTTCATGTTAATCCGCCGTTACAAACAAACCCCGCGCGAGACTGTAGCCACGGTCTGGAGATCATTTAGAACACATTACCCAGAACCCGTTGAGATCCGTTTGCTAAATGCCATTTTACTTCACTACGTTTTGTGCATCTTTCATAAGAAACAGAACAAAAGTGGAACAGTTTGGGAATATCCAACTATCCGTTAGTGAGTATATATGGGACAATTTGATGCAGTGATAATTAATCGTGAAATATTCCAAATCTATAAACTTAAACGATCCACGTTATTAAATACTAGGAAAACGCTTAAGTCCTGCCGCGTTGTTAGATGGGCGTAATTGGCGCATTGAGCTGCCATGTGTTATGCGGATTTTCTGTTGTTCTGTGAAAAAATCATATCTTAGTTGAATTTTTTTAAATTAAATTAAATTAAATAAAAAATAACTTAAATTTTTAATCAATCGTAATTTTAAAAAAAGGAAAAAATCGTAAAATTGCAATTTTCATAAGAAATAATTATTTGATAGCGCTCAGATTTCACACGAATATATAAATTCATGAAATTAAGGTTCTGTGAAAAAATCATTACGATCGGATAAAGCATGTAGGGGCTATAAGCCAAAGAAATTTAAAAATCGAAAAAAGTCGTAAAATTGCGATTTTTTAAAGACATTTATCTTTCGATAACGCTCAAATTTCACACGAATATATCAATTCAAAAAATAAGGTTCTGTGAAAAAATTGTTACAATTGGACAAAGCATGTAGGAGTTATGAATCGAAGAATTTTGTTAAAAATCGAAAAAAATCGTAAAATTGTGATTTTCATGAGAAATAATTTTCCGATTGCGCTAAAAAACGTGGCAGTTCTAAGTTCAGAGATTTCGAAGGCCTCCATAAAATTTCATCGCAATCGGAGTATTGGTTTAGCCGGAATCGTGTGGACAAACAGACAAAAATACCAAAAAAAAGAAAGAAAGAAAAAAAACATTCCGGATTTTTTTTCCAGTGTAGTAGAATGAAAGCTTTGCTTCGCTCGCTACGCTCGCTACGCTCATCCAAAAACCAAATAAAAATTTCAATGAAAATATCACGCGAGAAACCATTACTCTCATCCTTCAACGTGAAAATAAGTTAAGTTGCGAATCCCTATATTAAGTTATTTGTATATAATATTATGTATATATTATTACAAGACATTTTTAGGTATAGTACGTTTGAGATAATGTTGTATGAATAATACTACGTTCCATTATTAATTTTGAAAACTTGGATTATTACCCGGCACCTCCACCAAACGTAAACTTCCTTCAAAATTTCGCTTTAATTTTACAATATTATGTTTTAATCAAACTTAGTTAATTAATAATGACTTGTCAATTAATATTAATTTAATTAAAACTGTGGTTGTGATTATTACCCGGCACCTCCACCAAACGTAGAATTTCCTTCAAACACTCTTGACTTAGAACTTAACTTAGAAATATATTTCAAGAAGAAGTGAAAAATAAATATTAACTTAATTGTTAACTGATAATTATTGCTGAATTATAATTCTATATTCTACATATTCAACATATTTGGCATTATTTTCGCCGCGTTTCGTAGATATTATGACCAAAGGTAGCTGTGATTATTACTCGACACCCCCACAAAACTTTGAATTCCCTTCAAGAACTCTCTTTTCTTTTCAATATGTTTCAATAAAATGTAATTAATTAATAGTAAGTTGTAAAGTGTTATTAATTTAATTAAAACAGTGGCTGTGATTTTCACCCGGCACCTCCACCGATCGTTGAAATTTCTTGGAGACCTTGACAATATGTCGCCGTCTAGATCGCGCGCAAATCATTGTGGGAGAAAGGGGTGTGTGTGACAGACTGCGATGACTGTGTGGGAGACGCAGTCCGACACGTACCCGGGCATTTGGCGTTTAATTAAACTCCCTAACTACCATGCTTTGCGTCCGAATTTTTCACATGATTTATTTCTACTTTTTCGTCATCGGTAATATTATATTCTACTTTTAAATGGTTTTTTATCCTGCTAAACATTACAATACCCTACATTTGCTGGAGAGAAGACACGCACATTATTGCACAGCTTGAGTTTAAAAATTATCCTAGTGGTATATTTAGAAGAGTTCATATTGGTTTAACAAAACTTTTAAGTGAATAATACTCTTTATTCTCTATAAAGTACGTTTTGTGAAAAAGACAAGCCGCACTAACCTCCAAGAATTTATTTAAACCGACATGCACTCTTAGGACTTTCTCATACGAAAACAACTCGTTCTTTTGCCCGTAGCATGCAGTACTTTTTAACTAGAAGATTAGTTATGTGTACTTACCACTTCTTACGCTCCTCCACCCCTTTAGTATAAGACGTTATCCGCACCCGCAAAACAGTAACCTCTAGCCTATACACCTAACGCAAACAGCCCATCTCCCCTTTCAACAAACACCCTCCCATATTCTCTAGCTCTTTATTCTAATGTATTCACTGAAAGTTCTCTTGAAACTCGAGGGTTGGATCGTAGATCCCTAATACCACTTAAATTAAATACGAACTAATTAATCAATCTTATCACACTCGCACATAATAACACAATACTAGGAATACACAACGTATCTACGCTATAACTGAAAGCGTTGTGTTGTTATTCTTGCGAATAACATGTTCTGTATGAACTACCACAGTGTATTACACTGAATGTCAATATAATGCATTGATAAACTATCATACTCAAAATTCTCTGGCCGAAGAATCTTTTTACGATAATCTATTACACAGCAACTCCTAGTATTGATTCTACATTAGCCTAGCCTCTTGCGTGTAGTGTCTGGGTAGTGAACCCGTAATGACCACAACATATGTTCGAGGTGGAGATTGCAAGCTGACGAGATATTTTGCGTAGCTTCATATCTGGTATCTACAGCTACGAAGATACTAAATTAGTCGCTATTTACATCGTTATAAAATAAGAACGTGATCTTAAAACACGATCAAACTGTGGAAAAATAATCAAATATAAACAAAAATAGCTCATTTACATTGATTATGTTTGTCCTTGAATTCAATAAATCTTGAACGAAACATTGAACCGTCTAATTCAGGCTTAGACGTTGGTAACTTCTTACGGTTTATAAGAGGTTTTGGGAAATTTCAATGACACATTTACCACAAAAATAGATATACGTATACGATAGATACGATAGATACGTATAGACAAAATATAGACAAATTATTTGATGATTAATAAATAAAAGAAACTCAGTTGCAAATTGCTCGATACTTGAGTAAAATATATTTTTTTTTTATAAACTAAACGAACTTGATTGTGACGGGACCATTTCAAATTATGTGTTGGTGTTCGAATAGTCCGCTAGAGTAGATTTATCGTTGCGGCACATCCGTACGGCCATGATTTTCGCTCCTGTTTCGGCGAGTATAGTTATTAAAACATGAAACAGAACGGTGAATATATTAGATTTATTTTCATATTAGCAAAGGAAGTAAGGCGCTTTAAAATTGAATATGCATGTGCGTAGTGAAAGTGCTAGTAACAAGTAAGCGCGTAGGCATGCGGGAACGCACGTTTCTCCGTCTCGTGGTAGAATGTTAATGGTTTTCTAAGCGACGCCAGCGAGATGGGTGGAAGGTCAGACAAACTTCAGGCGAGAGATTAGTCGGTAATCGGGAGATTAACCCTTGACAAACATAGAGCTCGGTTGAAATCATCTCGCATTAAGTCAGATTTTTGGCTACAATGAATGTTAATCAAGATTGTATAAATTGAATATTTCCATAGCATGCATAACTTCAATAAGCGTATCACCAGCTCATAACTAAAGGTAGCCTTAAAGGGTATGAAACTGCTTAATTGTTTCTTCACAAGTGCGTTACTTTGTTCTTGTGTGCATTTCGTCGCGCACATGTAATATTACCACTTAGATGTATCATACATAAAAAGTGTACATTTTCGTACCATGGATTTAGAATGTTATATTTTGCAAGTCCATGGTCGTTCAAAATATTATATTCTCTACTCAATTTCATTCGGGAAATACTCCTATAGGTGTAATTGATTATAGGTAAAACAAACCAGAAATTACAAAATCCATCTCAGCCGGGTATCGAACGCGGGTCTGCCAGCCGGATGCTTTACCCCAAGCTGCCGAGACGGTTAACTTAGTAACTTCCGGAATTTGGAAAAATTAATTATTCTTCCAGTATGAAAAATTAAATTGTCTGACGACCGTAGATTAAAACGTTTTACTTAACAAGGATCAGCAACGTATTTGTCATTACTGTTAAATTACAGTTCGTTAACACGGCACCTCTGTGGAATATCGAATTTCAACAATGATACAATATAAATTTCAAGAATAATTAACTATCTTCAGTTATTAGTAAAATCCTCTAGACACGCGCGTACGCACAAATACACAGAAAGTTAAAACGAAACAAAAATGTAATTAAAACATTGGTTTAGTCTGCGCTGCCGCTCGTTTACAAATACCCCGAAGTAATTTTACAAAATTTGTTGAATGTTTCGTGTTCTATCACTATAGTTAGTTTTGTTTATTTTTCGTTAGAAAATGGAAGTTACTTTGTTGTTAGCAACTACTTGTACATTTTGTCCGCGTACAGCGGTATTTCCTAATACAACGCAACCGCTTGAGGTAGAAAACTCGGGCGGTAACCTATGTATGCATTTTGTGTTTGTAATAGCAAACAAAACTCAAAGCCGACCGCGGTAGTGTGGTAAATTCATAGGTTACTTAAACAAACACGTTAAGCCCGTGTACATATTACATGAAACGCAACAAAGGCTCCACAGAGTAGTTCACACATTGTTAGTTTTGCTATAACATACCGGTATATCTCAAAGCTAGATGTGGTGGCAGTGGTCGTTTTGCAGATCACGAGCCATGACCGAAGTTAACTTCGAGTCTGTGTTTACAAAGCCAAAGTAAGAGATCGAAATCGAGATATTTGTAGCACTTGTCGATTATAGAGTCTGCAAATTGCGAAGTTTTGCTCAACAACATTTCAGTGATTTGAGGACGTCTTGAGTTTACATGTAGGAGGACGGACTCGAATCAATATAATAATATTTTGTGTTGGCCCCTTAAAATAAAAATATGTTTTTCTCACTATTTATTTCAAAAAGTCATTGAAGCAAACGAATATCCCACTTGTACTTCCATATTTCAAACTTGCCAATTGAAGAGTAATATTGTTCAATTTAAATAAAAAAAATAGCATTGGTTTTAAGTTTAAAAATTTGTTTAGTAATAATTTATATCCAACTAATTTCCTTCTATTTTGGGTTGAGTGTTTTAACACAATAATGTCTACGGCACAACTTTTTTTTTGTATGTATGTCATTACTTCTCTCGTAGATTGCAGCTTAAGTCTGTTCTGGGATTTGTAAAATTAAGCTATTTCTTGAGATACAGAAATTCCAGATAGCCTTCACATAGCATACTAGGTTTATATTACTCTACGGCAGAGTGAGGATGCATTAACTTACATAATAGAATAAAAGTCACTAAGCTCAATGTTTAAAAAGGAAATGCAAACAAAATGTGTTAATGGATAAGTTTTAATTATTTAAAAGCCATCTTGCTCTTTATAAAAACATATAATTGGAGTAGTATATACCTTTAATAGTAACATTACTTGTATCACAAAGTTGGTATTATATTTGTTAGCCAAGTACAAGATTAATTGCTGCACATTGTTGGCTCTTACACAATGAACTTTGCCAACTTTGGCTCGAACTTGTATTTATTTTCACATTAGAAGTACGTTGCGGGTTTTCTGTAATCTATTATAAACATAACTCCTCCTGTAACATTTATTACTTTGTCCAGCCGTTGTCTGACTGATTTGGATGAGAATTAATATCAATAGCTTGATATAAAATAATAATACGCGCGTCGATAGGGTTGGTTTGGACCGATTTAAATTTAAGTTTTTCACTAAAAATCATGTCTAATTGAGTGAGTAGACTCTAAATACACATTGATTTATTTATTTTACTTATTTATCGAAGTAGCAACATGTTTTGCTATACCTACAATATTAAAAAAGTGTCCAACACATGACACGTCAGTTGTCTGGGGCTCTAGTGGTGTTGTCGCTTTGTTCTCACCCACACAGTCACATCCTGGACGTAGGAATCTCTCCCGAGACTTTCATCCATCGTTTCACGACAGCCACAAGCAAAGCTACTTACCCCCACCTCTAACCAGCAACCTCTTAGAGCCCAACAGACGTTGCGTTGCGTATGTATTATTAATCGCTCTGACAAGTCCGTCTTCCCTCATTTTCCAACTTCCTTTCACTTTTTCCTTCCGATACCGACCTTGCGCTACACGAATACCGCCTCACTCAAACTTTTCTTGATGGAGATAAAAAAAAATATGCACTGTCTTAAATGAGAATATTTGTAATGAATTTTATTTTACTCCTCAGTATTCAACATGACAGTGATTTCATTGTTTTCCGAATAAACAACGCGGTTTTTTGTATTAGAGAACTAAACAATATAGACGGTGAAGTTCCAAGAACTTGAACAATTGTGTACATTGTTGGATGAGCGAAGCGAGCGAAGCGAAGATTCCATTCTACTACACTGGAGAAAAAAATCCGAAATGTTTTTTTTTGTAATGTTGTCTGTTTGTCCACACGATTCCGGCTAAACTAATACTCCGATTGCGATGAAATTTTATGGAGGCCTTCGAAATCTCTGAACTAAGAACTGCCACGTTTTTGAGCGCAATCGGAAAAATGTTTCTCATGAAAATCGCAATTTTACGATTTTTTTCGATTAAAAAAAATTTTCTTCGACTTATAACACCTGCATGCTTTATCCGATTTTAATGATTTTTGCACAGAACCTTTATTTTATGAATTAAGATATTCGTGTGAAATGTGAGCGCAATTGGAAAAATATTTATCATAAAAATCGAAATTTTACAGGTTTTTTTCTTTTTTTAAACAATTCTTTGACTTATAACACCTACATGCTTTATCCGATTGTAATGATGTTTTCGCAGAACCTTAATTTAATGAATTAATATATTAGTGTTAATTTTGAGCGCAATCGATAAATTATTTCTCATAAAAATCGCAATTTTACGATTTTTTAACAATTACGATTAATTAAAAAAAAAGCTAATTTTTAATTTAATTTAATTTAATTTTTTTTAAAATTCAACTTAGTAATGAATTTGCCACAGAACAACAGAAAATTCGCATAACACATGGCAGCTCAATGCACCAATTACGCTCATCCAACAACGCGGCGGGACTTAAGCGTTTTCCTAGTACTTTTACAACCCGATTCGATACCAGGACAGGCAAAGCAAAATTAATTTAATTAATAGTACGAATTAATTTGAATACTTCATTCAAATGTGTTTGATGACATTGTTTTGTATAAAGCATATTTTCAATTCGTATTTCCACTATAAATAATGTTCCCATGTCACTCAACCCCTCCCCCCGTAGGCGCAACTTAATTTGTATTCCTTTGTTGTAATTAAATGGATGGTATTTTTTAACTCAAATTAAATATCGCGTTTGCGCAGAGATGCAAATTTTATAGCTATAAATATAATGCGATTATATTTGTCTATGTCTGTTTGGTATTAGACTCGTATAAGTATTATTTTTAGATTATCTTATTTTTTTGCAATTACGTTCACAAATTCGTAATGCATTTAGTCAAGCAGGTGTATATGCGGATTGTCAGATTGGTATTCAAGTAGATGAATAAGGATTAACAGTTAAGAATTCTGCAGACAGACGTTGGAAATACCATTTAAGCAGAATATTATGCATGTAAATGCTACGTGAGAATTTAACCCGGCACCTCCACCAAATTTACCTGATTATAAAACTAGTTTCAAAACACTTGTAAGTTCTTAACATAACACGATTATTACCACCATTATATTTTCGTACAATACTAACGTTACACAATTTCTTTAAAAAAAATAAAAAAATATTCAAAGTATCAAATCTGTATTTAATTACCTGTATTAACCATTGTTTGGAATACCGTACCTCCGTATACTCAGATAGTAAATAACAACCGTCAACAACAATGTGATAAACATTATCCTTTATTTCCTTTTTTTTTAGAAACTTACCCTAGTATATATAGGACTATTCAACCAACATCAGCGAGAATCCTCTTCACACCATTTTGATATAGACACAAAGTTGCTCAAAACAGAAGCAGTTATGATCTTGGCATGAATATTGTTTTTGTAGCTTATAAACACACAATGCATAATTATATAAACCCAGTTAATGTTAATCAACATTGTTTTTTAAAACATACGCGATATAAGGTGTGTAAATATGTTGCTGGAAAGGAATTAAACCAAGTTGCATTGAGTTCTCTTGCACCGCTATCTCGGAAAGCATTCCCGTGTTCCGGCAGCCCCAGAATGCCTCGCTTCGCTCTTGCATAAAGGTGATGAGATATAAGCTACATCTCCCAGCCATCTTCAATACATCCCCTCGGTTCTGAGACGGGGAAATGTATTCACGTGTTCTGGAGGGGAGGGAAGTTCTTACTCGGGACTTTAATGGACCTTACCTTGCATTCTTCCACATTCAAAATGCGTGAATAGAAATACATTAATATTAAAATTTAATTTAGCATTTATACAAAAACATTCTTATCTTTTTTTATTAGTAGAGATCTGCCAAACGAAAGGTGAATTATTAATATTTTAAATGTTAGAAAATTGTCGAAATTCTGCTTACATGTTTTCGATCAAGTAAATTCACTGTTAAAATATTTTTCTTTCGACTTATGATATCTGGTCCACGAAATACAATCTTAGTGTGAGGTACTTCTCTGTTTTCTTTAGACGTGTCTATTTTATATTTGAAATTTAGTTTCTTACTTGAGGAGTCAAAATATGGGTGGCAATCAATAGAACTAAGACTTCACAAGTTTCTGACTCGAAGCCGAATAACTTGGTGGAAATACATAGCAACAACGTACACTTAGGCTATAATTATTAATTATATTTCTTACTTGGAAGCCTCTTCCATATTGTTAACAATACATATTTCGAATAAAGCTGTTGTCATCCGTAAGGCACTAAAGTGCCTTGAACTAAGAGAAGCTGTCTGTATTTGTATATCTATTTTATTTTGCTCTTGCGCAATACACAATATAACAGTCCACGTGAAGTTTTTTCTTTGTTCAATCATTCTATCCTGCAAGTAGCAGCTTTTTAAATAAACCAATTTTAAAAATTATAACAATTTATTGAAACCATGAATTCTGTTTTCTGGATGGAGGCAGACAATGCAACAATAATCAAGCGCTACCTCTAATTGAACAATAAATATTAATGGTATATTTTGTACTTTGTTTTCATAATTTTCACATTTCTTTGTTTGTCGTAGAACCGTAAATTTCGATTTTGAGTAAATTTTATTCAAATTGTATCAATTCATGCAACTTTTTGTAAAATAAACCCAACTCGTGGCTTTTCATCGTTGTCCAGATTTGCGAATTTCACCGAACTCGAGGCGTATTTCACGTTGGCACAAAACAAAATCGATGGTGAAAGCTCTCTTGACGGCTCTTGGGCGACAGACATATTCAAAGGACATATTAGTATTGAAATCAGATGCTGGCTGGCTGGCAACAAACACGGCGGCGAGCTCAATATCGGGTTTTGGAATACGGATATCGATTTGGCTGCTCCATGACCAATTCCATCGGCTGAGTACGATATATTGAAGCTACATTTTTAAAACAACTCGATTTCGAGAAATCTCAATGTAAGTACACTTCAAATGGATTGAAAGGAATTGGCTATAAAAAACTGTGTGTTTTAAACTGAACTCATTCCAAAGTAGTTTCAGATAATTAGGTTGTTAATGACACAGTTGAATTATAGTTAAGTTAATATATTTTCAGTGTATAGTTCAATATTTAAATAGCTGTTGAAAAATACATCTGGTCATGTAACATGTCCACATGTTTATGTTGACTTAAGTAGTTTAAGCAACTGTCACTTCAAGTACCGAATCCGAAACTAAAACTAGGACTCCCCAAACAATTAATGTCCCCGTGGCCTCATCAATTCAACCAAGTTAGTCTACAAACCGTTACTTCTATTACGTATTTAGTGCTCTTCTTATTTTATCTTTAACGCCATTTGTTATCAGCAACATCAATACAAAATCGTCAATAATTAGGGGAATAATGTTAGGTTAAGTCTAGATAAAATTTAAAAAGGAACAATCTCTTAATTGCCAGAAGCTTTAATTCATCTATATAACAGTTAGAGGCAGCTTGAAAAGAGAGTATTTCGGGTATTTTCTATAGAAAAACAAAAATACTACCAACATATGATTACCGTACATAAACAGATACAATACTGATTTGGTTTTGACGAAGTTGTACAACTGAAATAACATATAATCGTATTTTTTGGATGAGCGTAGCGAGCGTAGCGAGCGAAGCGAAGATTCCATTTCACTACACTGGAGAAAAAAATCCGGAATGTTTTTTTTTTCTTTTTCTTTCTTTCTTTCTTTCTTTCTTTCTTTCTTTCTTTCTTTCTTTCTTTCTTTCTGTATTTTTGTCTGTTTGTCCGCACGATTCCGGCTAAACCGATACTCCGATTGAGATGAAATTTTATGGAGGCCTTCGAAATCTCTGAACTTAGAACTGCCACGTTTTTGAGCGCAATCGGAAAATTATTTCCCATGAAAATCGCAATTTTACGATTTTTTTCGATTTTTTAAAAATTTCTTTGACTTATAACCCCTACATGCTATATCCGATTTTAATGATTTTTGCACAGAATCTTTATTTTATGAATTAAGATATTCTTGTGAAATTTGAGCGCAATTGAAAAAATATTTATCATAAAAATCGAAATTTTACGTTTTTTTTCTTTTTTTAAACAATTCTTAGACTTATAACACTACATGCTTTATCCGATTGTAATGATTTTTTTCGCAGAACCTTAATTTTATGAATTAATAGGTTAGTGTTAAATTTTGAGCGCAATCGAGAAATTATGTATGATAAAAATCCCAATTTTTCGATTTTTTTTCTTTTTTAAAAATTACGATTAACTAAAAAAAATTAAAATTTAAGTTTATTTTGTATTAAATTTAATTTAATTTAAAAAAAAACTGAAATAAGTAATAATTTTTTCACAGAACAACAGAAAATCCGCATAACACATGGCAGCTCAATGCACCAATACGCTCATCCAACAACGCGGCGGGACTTAAGCGTTTTCCTAGTTATATATATATATATATGTTTTAAGTATCTTTACGGTAAATAATCACGCACAGTATTATAAAAAATAACTTTAATCCCAACGTTTCAGAAAACTATGTTTCCATTTTCAAGGGAAGGTTAAAAACAAAAATTCAATAAAACAACAACAGCATTATAAAAATAAACAAATAGAAACAAAAAACACACTACCTTGCAAACATAGAAAATTACAAAGATCCAATTGCAGTGAACCTAAAATCAAATCACTTGGTTGCATTGTGAGTGTGACTTCTTGTTACCATTCTAGCAATTCTAAGGTACCAGTAGATGAAGCTATGAAAATAATCTCAGAAAAATACCCTGTCGCAAAGCATGTCGTCACTTTGTCGCAGCATTGTATGTCATCTACATACTTTGTTTATGAAGGACAATTCTATAAACAAGTCATAGGCGCACCGATGGGTTCACCATTATCACCAGTGGTAGCAAATTTGTATATGGAAGATTTCGAGACCAGAGCACTCGAATCGTCCCATTACAAACCTCGAGTTTTGTTGAGATACATTGACGACTATTTTGTAATTTGGCAACATGGGCAAGAAGAGCTACCGAGTTTTTTAAACCACCTAAACTCTATCCATTCTGACATTCAATTCACCATGGAAGTTGAAGTAGACGGAAAACTGCCTTTCCTTGATGCCTTGATAATAAGGAAACCTGATGGACGTTTGGGCCACACTGTATACAGAAAGCCAACTCATACCAATAGGTATTTGCAGGCCTCTTCACATCATCATCCTTCGCAACTTCGATCAATAGCATTTACTTTGGCTACACGTTCTCGAAGAATAACTGACGAAGAACATTTAGACGAAGAAGGCAAGATTCTACGTGAGGCACTGCTCAGTAATGGGTTTCCTAACCGGTTGTTCCACAAGGCTTGGAAAAGAAGAACCAGAGCAGAAGAAACTCAAGTCGATCCAGTAGACAAACCAAGAGCCACTGCATATTTGCCATATGTTCGAGGGACCACCGACCGAATTGGCAAACTACTGGCTATTGAAAACATCAAGACGGTCTTTTCGACAGATAGAACCTTAGGCGAAATGATTGGTAGCTACAAAGACAAGATTCATTTGGAGGGTTGGGGCGTCTACGAGATTCCGTGTGGAGACTGTTCGCAGACATATGTTGGACAAACTGGTCGAAATATGTCGATGCGTCTACAGGAACACAAACTCGCCGTCAACAAGATGGAAACAACATCTGCTTTGGCACAACATGTCAAGAAGGAGGGTTATTCCATTGATTTTGACGGAATGAGGCCTCTTGCCATGGTAAGCCATCTATCTAGTCGAATCGTCAGAGAGGCAGTGGAAATTGAGAAGCGCCCACTCAATCTTAACAAACGAGACGATGGCAAGCGTTTGGCTCAATCGTGGAAGCCTGCTTTGATTGAGAGGTTAGTCAAAGAAAGCGGTATAGCGGCTGATAGAGTGCCTGCAGTTCTAGACGAACGTGGGACGGTCCGGACGGACCCAACCATCTTGTCTAGAAATTTGGAATCCAGCAGAATGACTAGAAGTCATACGGCAGCTCTTGAAAAGTATGAGACTGAGCCGCCTGTGGTACCAAGACATGAAGACAGCGATAGGCCTGCTAGAATGGTAACAAGAAGTCACACTCACAATGCAACCAAGTGATTTGATTTTAGGTTCACTGCAATTGGATCTTTGTAATTTTCTATGTTTGCAAGGTAGTGTGTTTTTTGTTTCTATTTGTTTATTTTTATAATGCTGTTGTTGTTTTTTTGAATTTTTGTTTTTAACCTTCCCTTGAAAATGGAAACATAGTTTTTCTGAAACGTTGGGATTAAAGTTATTTTTTATAATACTGTGCGTGATTATTTACCGTAAAGATACTTAAAACATAACCATGGATCACGAAAGCTTAAGACAAAACATATATATATATATATATATATATATATATATATATATATATATATATATATATATATATATATATATATATTAACACAATATTTCTATTCCTTCTACACTGACTTTACACTATCATTTCAGAATTTCCCTTTCCATTTGCGTTTTTTACTATACGTGTAATAAACCTCAACATGTGCTGCGTATTTGAATCGATACTCATTTGAATCAATGCCACCGTAATAAGGTTACTTGTTTTTGTTGATAATTAGCCTAATTGGTGTGGGGTTGTATGAATGCAACACAAATTGCCTCGTTGGTTAACCGCTGTGCGCGTAAACACGTCCACTCTGCACTGCAAATGTGATTATGCAAAGCAGAACGCTAGTTGAAAATGACAGAAAACCTTGAACTGTTACGCTGGAACGTTCCAAATCCGGCGGTTTCCCGTCTAATCTGACACTTTTTCTCATCCAAACAAAATCAATATTGTGGAAACGACTGACGTAAATTCAGAAATGTTTTTACAGTTTCCAAACGAGCTAAGCAGATTCATAGATTACGCTATTTGCGAAACTTGTTTTAAAAAAAGGTGGAAGCTTAGCTCTTCTGCTATGGTTTAGCTCAATTTAATCGTGGATGGGTTTTTATACTTAAGGCAGAGAGATGATTTAAAATTGCTTTAGACCGGTAACTTGCTATTAGCGAAGTAATTGTGTTGTACCCAAGTAACTCCATGTATTTTGTTGGGGGCAATGCAACCAAATTTACATTAATTAAATATTACATTGTGAAATGTAAAGTGGATTTAACCTTGTGCAACTATTCATACAGGTGACTATATTGTACACAACAAATTTGAGACATTTCATTGGTAAGTCGACCGAATATTAACATTTTGTTGAAATATCAAAATATATCTAAAAGTCGTTTTTATTTTTAAAAAGCCCTTGGTGGATATACTGACGTTTAGCTAATAAAAAATCCAATATGGCTATTAGTAGATCCATTATAAACCTTTAAAAGCCAAAACAAGTCCCTCGTTTCCGTCACACGTATCAGCATTTAAAAATACGTTTTACCTTGTCTTGTAATTTCATTTGCAGTCTCTTCGAGTAGCTAGATGGGTCGTGTCTCTTCGTCTGTCATAGGGATAAATTCTCATCGACAGATATCATGATAATCTCTCTGTGTAAAGTGAGGATCAACACTCGTCTTGCTCAAACTATCGTGCATACGTCTCTATGTCTCTCTCTCTCTCCTAATAATAATTCCTAATATTATTCCTAATTAACATTATGCTTCGGTATAAAATAAACATTGTTTCACTGTAAATATTTGCATTAGTTTTAGCAGTTAAGTGATAATGTTGATAATTCTGGTTTTAGAATCACTATTAGTATAAGAATATAATATATAATTAAGTACTGGCATGGAGAAAAATATTTGTATTAGATTTAGTATACTCTTACGCATAACTTATAATATCAAATTGTATATTTCATATGTAACCATACTATGTACTATGTATGTATATTATAGAGGTTGGCTACAATTAAAGGGCTCCATAGCCCTATGTAGCACGCCTTTAAGCCAATAAATATCAAAAATATCAATATCTCTCTCACACACACCATCTCTCTCACGACTCGGCTCATTGCTATTTACTTAAGAGTATTCGCCAGACATTCAAAGGGCCACGAGCGCATGGCGTGTGTTATTTAGATTTCCCCAGTTCACGTAATAATTATGCCCACTAAAAATATAGTAATATTATAACAATCAATCATAGTTGTAGGATGTTGACTTTTTCATCGGCCTAAGATAAAGTTAAAATTTCAACACATTTTCCTGGATTTTGTTCTTAGAAGTGTTTTTTTTTTACTTTTTTTAAAGTTAGTTTTCATATTAGTCCGTTGAAAAAAAAATACAGCCTACAACTTCGATTGATCTACATTAAACAAAGTAATAAGTTTTTGATATCGTGTGAACTGGGATAATATAAATTACACGCGCATTCCGTTCGAATTTCTTTGAGTGTCTGGTGAATACGCTGACAGAAAACATGATTGATAAGAAAAGAAAAAAAGCTTCGTCAAAATGTCCCCATTTGTAACAAACATAAACCAACACAATTACGTAAGAACTTCAAAATTTATCTCGTAATTAGCTGTGGTGCGTTTATAAAAGTTAAAATTCCTCCATGTTGGCTAGTTTTCTGTTTGTTTAAACCTCAACAGGCCTCAACAGAACCGCACCGGATATCATTGTAAGGTTCTATACCATATTCTGTCGGCCAGATAATATCCACGTTGTAAAATGGAAGATTAACTACGAACATCGATTGGGCGTCCATAACAATGAGAAACGTTTGTCAACAATGCGTATACATGCGTAGAACAAGTTCAGTTGGGTGAGCTTCCCGTCGCTACCCTCGCCAATATCTAGTTAGCGAAAACTCATCTGGCGATAGTAATTAATTAATTCACATAACACAAATCGAGAGAGGTAATACTAATAGAGACGGAATTAGGTTGGTAGTGGAAATAGGCACAAAAGTTGCTGTTGGCTATTGATTACGTTAATTGATTAAACAATTCGGTATTTACTAAAGACCTTGAGGCTGTGAAATCAGCGAACATATTATTCATGTATGTTTGATCAGTCTATGAAATGGTTTGTAGTTTTTGTTTCTACAACGGCTTGGTAATGTAGTTCATTGTTTCATATCCTTGTGTAAAGTTGATAGTATAGATAGCATATTTAGGCTAATAGTTTATCCAATGAAAACATTCTTAAACAGATTAAATAGTTGTCGACTTGGACTATCGACTTGGGAGTTCCTTTGTTAAATGGATAGATTTAGTTGATGCATGTATAGCATATTTGATTGTTTTTGGGGTGTAGATATAAAAGATTTGGTATAGTGGATGACTCCAACGTCTTAAACTTATCCTAGAAAATTCGCGTGTGAATGTAATAAAACGAATAATACATAAATTCATAAGTTTTTGAAACATCTTATTAGAAGACAAACCTAGGACAATGCCGAGGTGTGGTTTGATATAATTTTTTTTTCACTCATAAATTGAAACAAGGGAAAACACTAACGGTGATCTGTTGCAGTTTTTATTTCCTTACGCAAACTTCAAAATATGAACAAATTATTTTTGTAGTTTGTCTAAAAATTGTGTAATGTGACTGGTATAGCTTGTGGAACTAGAAGTGTGCGTGTGATCTTCTTTGAAATCGTTTGCATCTGTCATTGGATAATATAACTTGTAGCAAGATGGAATGAGAGAGATAGAGAGACAGTTGCTTTCTGGTTAATTTCGTATATGAACTACATGGTGGTAATTTTCAATCTTATCATTGGCAATGCCGTCTCTCTCGTCAATCTTGCAACACTGGTTTCAGGACTCCTCAAGACCTCATTGTAATTCTCGTCTCCTCCCGGAGCAATTCTGACTGAACGGGGAGTGTTTTCTATGCGCGCCGGTGCGGGAAACAAAAGCGACAGTAATTCCTCTTCCGACAACAATTCGACCTACTCGAGAGAGAAGCCAATAAAATACACCCAGGAACGTTACAGCTACTTTGAATAACAATTTATTTGGGAATTTGCGAAAGCTATACTACGCACACTCCATTCCTTTGTAGTGTACATGCATAGGTAGTAATTGCTCCAAACAATAATATTATCTACGTATCTACATCGCTTTTTTAATTTTACTTTTCAGGAACGTCTGTCTGTTGTAATTTTCGCGCTATATTCCTATAAAATTGCATCCTTCGACTGAACACGTCAATAAACGTAAAGAAAACACGCAAAATTCTGCCGCATAAGCTACGTCATAAAAGCTGCATTGTTCTTGAAACAGACTAACTTTGCGTTAGCATAATGAACAGCTTGCCCTCTATAACGAAATGCCCACGGGCGTGCCTTACGCTCGGCCTTCTTAAGAGTGAGAGCAAGTTAGGATGTACTCTTTACAATTTAGATAATTGTTGAGTAAAGCTTATTCCTAATTTGTATTTTAGTTATGAATTTCTCGATCCATCCATACTCTAATACCATACTCTCATATGCCATATTATACACGCTATTAACGTATTTTATCTGGATATCGTATTCTATTACTTAGTATAGAATAGAATATTATGTTTAATAGCGTTGAAATGTTAGACTAAGCTTAATTACATTTATAACACATGTCTTTTTCTATTGACTGTAAATTAATCTATTTAATTTAATTGAATGAACAATAAAATGAATCAAACTGTTTAATGGCTTACACATCAACGTTTTGAAACAAATTAGGAGTTATTTGAAACATATCCAGTCTTATCCGCAACAAAATTAATTTTAAATTGGTGTAATAAAATACGCTGATTATTGTCTTTCAATATTGGAGAAAAAATAAATGTATTAGATGTATCAATTAAATCCAGGATAAGTTCAATTTTTATTGTTCATATTTCACCAAAATAATTTTAAAATGTGTGTATAGATATAGGTATCTATTGTTCGCCAACATTTCTTAATTTACCAATAATAAGACGATTGTGCTACATGAACATGAATGATTAAATATTATCAAGGACAATTTCTTGTGAAAAATATAAGGATTCTAAATTCGTGCTGCCTTTTGCACAGAAACAAATGCATTTAACAAACAACAACTCGGTTAATTAATCTACAATCAACAAGAGAGTTGAGTTGTTTGCACTTAAAATAAATACCAAACTTACTTAATTTTCGTTTTATAATAAACATATATTAAAGTTTATCGTGTTTGAGTGAGTTTATGCGGAAGTACGCTTGGCTAGACTTCCTATCCGGTGCGATTTCACTGCTATAAACGGACAAAATAGGAGTAACTTTGCTTTACATTTGTTTCTAGAAGTGGTTTTTGTTGCGATTGTGTATAAAACATTCCATACTTACATAATAAAATTGTATAACAGGAAGGATGCAGTCATCCGATTATCTGTTCTTCATTCAAGTACTGCTGGCAGTGAGTTGAAACTTGTATCGACAAAAATTATCCTAGTTTTGACAAAACTTAGGGGTCGCTTAATATTATAATAATGTTTATCGTTAACTAATAAGGCACTGAAAACGTAAACACGAGGTTATCCTCGTTTCTAACCACCCATGCATGTGTTTCTAATGGACAATCTTGTATAGATATTTTTTTTACTTATTAAGTAAATTCTTGCATTAACTATGTTCTATTTAATTTTATACTTTGATGACACACCATGCTATCTGCTAAACTCAACTCAAACTGATTATCATACTTATATGGAAGGCTCACTATAGAATTTCCAATCTTAATTGGCAACGTGTCTATTAGGAGCGAGATATTGATTTAGGCCTGTACAGCTATAAAATACATTTAATGAGTCATATTATTTTCTACGTTATTTTGGTGCGCATTAGACAATGATATCAAACGAACTCTCAAGAATTACATGCGTGCATTATTGTGAAAGAATTGGTTGAATCGGAGTACGTCCAAGTTCCGAATTAAAGGAATACGGTGGCAGAATAAGAAACGATGTGTGATTCTACTGAGATATATTTTTCAAATTTCAAAAGAAATTGGATCGTAGCTTAAAATAAGAAGACGACCACACAACTAATGATGAAATCGTTGAGTAGCAGTAGAATAAAAGCAATATCACAACGTTGCTTCCAAGTCTGGGCAGGTGGGGAGCTACGTGGCCGGTATAGATAAGCGCCGACCCACGCTATTGCGGACATCGGAACGATTTACGTTCGCAAATGAAAACGAGCGCACAACTTATCGAAGGAGCTTAGGATGGTTGAAATTCATGGAGTATTCAGATTCTTGTGCTTGCATTTGAATTTGTTGGAGTGGGGTAGAATTGAAATGAGCTTACAGGATTTTGGGCCTCGTAAAATAGAATCAAATCGTTTGAAACCTATACTTTGAAAATCCTCTTGAAGACTAAACTGTTTTTCTAAGAAGGAAAAGCCTTTTAAGATTCGTTTGCTGGAACGACTGGATTTTAGGCTTTGTTGCCAATTGGTTGCTTGTCGATTCGGGTTACTTGTTTAAAATACGCCTTTTTACGTAAGCTTTGAACATTTTATTCTTATGAACCGAATACGCTTTCGATTCTTGGTATTTCCAGTGGATTTCATCGCTTCACTAACGTCTTCACATTAATTCTATGTATTACGTGTTTTCCTTGTTCAATGTTCAAACTAACGTTACAGGGAGCGATGCCATTCGAAATATCACAGGCATTTGTGTTCAGTAGGCCCTACATTCTTACGAGCTCCACAATGAAATATTGAGCAATTGTTTTCTTTTCTGCACTATTTGAATTGTTTATTTATTGTACACAGGCATTAGGAACTTTCGATCAAATATCTTAACTTCTTAAACTTTCACCATGTAACAAAAGAATGTAATAAAGATAGTTTTTCTACTAGCGTTGAATCTGTTTGTCTTATGATTAAAATTATTGACAAGGTGGAATTATGCAGAATGTATTAAAAATTATGAAACCCGAAGAAAACAGATACAAAATATTTCTGGTTGAGCGACGAAAACGTAATTGTCCGTGGAGTAGGCGTCGTAGTAGATTAATCGTTTAATATTTCATCGTTGCCGTTTTGTTATCTGTTAAACGCTGCCTGCGCGCAGCGTGGTGCGGTTCGGTTCGGTCTCTCGTGTTTAGGCAGGGCAGTAAATTGGGATACAAGAAGCCAGGCAGGCTCTGCCTCGCTCGCCGTTTAGTTAACAAGTCCGCTTGCTGCTCAACTTTCTTGTGTAAGTGCAAGAGCGACACAACCACAGGTCGTGTATTTCTACCTTCACTACACTCAACGTCAGGAGGAACCCTTTGTACCACCTTTGTAAGTCAGTTTTTTATAACTTAATAAGATACACGTTAGGTAAAGCAATAAAGTAATTTGTAAGAAATAAATGTATGCCCCTTCTTAGTCTTTTCATTCTTCAATGTTGTACTTTTAATTTTATTTTCAATGTATTGTTTTAGTAAGAGTATTGGAACGGAGACAATTTCTTCATTCTTGTTACGTTTCAACTTTTTTACCGCTACGTTTTTCTTGGTGAGAGTGTTTGAAACGAGTGGGTTGAACAACTCAATTCCCCAAGACATTAATGTATTCTCACGCTCGTAACTACTCACATTAATTTGTACAACGCTCTGGAGAAAATATGAAATTATATATGCGAATTATAAAATACACAAAACACTGACGTTTTTATACAGAATAACTTACAAAAACAGAATTTCTGTATTAGTCGTTCATCTCGGTCGAAAGTTGGGCTCAACTTGGGGGGCAAGGGCTAACCCATACAATTTGGTTCTTCACATCACGGAGCATGTATTGTTGTATATTTGAAGGAAAAATTTCACTGCTAACAATACGTCACGACGCTTCAAAGATGGCCGACGCTTCATTTCTAACGCCGCACATTGACTTACTAAAACCAAAATATATGTAAGAAAACTAATTGCAGACACTTAATTTTTCTTGTATTCAATTCAAAAGGAAATTTGCAACAATAAAAATGCAATTAACATAAAAATACAACAATGGAATAGTCTGTTATAGGTCGAAATAGACCCCGTGAACCCACTTTTTCCTAACTACGCCTTACTTTACGGACATCTCAAGTGTACAATATCAATCCGATGGTTTTGTAAAAAATCTCTAATGTGTGTTAGCATGTTGGCAACAAGATGGCTATAACAGAATTTGTATTTTTTGGGCTTTTTAAACTAAAATAATTACAAAACTAAACATGTGCGTATAATGATTCTCATTAATATCCTGTGATTTGCACATACAGTGCAGTCCCTGGCCATAAGACCCATAGGAATTTCGACCTGGATGGATTTTATCTTCTGATCCTGTTAGGGTGTATTTGAAGGATTTAAAAAAATTTACTTAGACATCTGTCGTTCCGGTCCTAAGTTTTTTACGACGCCATCTTCTTTTGGGCATATGCATATAGTACACGCTCTTGGTTTTCATACATTTTCTATAATTTTTATTACAGCTGTAGTAAAACTGAAGTAATATTTGGATTCTCCATGAAATTACCAATTCAATTATATAATTTGGTCATCCTGGGAACATAATGGGATTATTTATAGAAAATTACATATTATAAGACATGCAGATAAGTGATACGGATTGTTCGTTTATGATACACATATAACATTTGACACACTATATTAGGAATGTAACTATAAAATGATTTGAATGTTGGGCTATCTCAGAATTATCCCACAACACCAATAGTGGCCATTTTACAAGATGGCGGCAAAACATATTATTTGTTTTTTTTCAAATTAGATGATAGAATGTTGAAATTTGGTGAATACATAGAACATGCCCATGAAAAATGACTTTTGAGTAGGGTTATGACAAACTAACAGAATTACACCAATGGCGGTCATTTTAAAAGATGGCCGTCATACACATATAAACCACGTAAATTTAATGAAATCATCTTGTTTTTGATGGTACACAAGTAGGCACTTTATTAAAAAATTACCTTTTATGTGTTATATCAATTCAATACTTTTTAGAAACAATGTAGTTGGGCCTATATGGTTCTGCCACCGCATATCTACATTTATTGTCATGGCATTAAAAACTAGCATTAATATTATTCTTATAATGATACACGTGTTTTTTTCGTACACATTGGAAAGCAATTGACTAGTTTCTGTAACACATAATCTTGTCAATGAATTTTAAATATAAAAATGGAAATGTATATATTCCCATTTAAGTTAATGTAATAATTGATAAATATATTATTAAATTCTCAATTGTAAAAAGTGATAGCCCGGTAGACGATTGTCATTGGTGCAAAATTTGGTTTCTCATAGTTTATCTGTTTGGGACCCACAAACATAAACACAGATTTAAATATAACCATTTTCTATTCTCAGTTTTAGCAAGTTAGCCATTAGCTCTCTACCCACCTATACTGAGTTTAATTCAGCTTCAATAAAACATCTTCTAAAATGGGCAATACAATGTTTAAATTTGGTTCACACATGGGGCATGTCAATGGATGAAGAGTGTTTAATGTGTTCAGCAAATTACATCTGCACTGTGACACCAACGGCATCCATTTCGCCATTTGTCAAGATATGATGAAACCATAGGTGAGATAAACCTGCAACTTGTTTTAATACACTGGCCTTTTACTATTAGATTACTTATTTCAAGTTCAATCCCGATCTGACAGTGCGTATTCCTAGTAGATCTCAGAAGGTTTCCAACTGGTTACCCCGACTGTCAAGGATTACACCGTCCTTTCGAATGGGATATTAAGCCATTGGTCTCCTTGGTACTTATCGAACGGAGTAGGCTACGTTCCGGTACCGGTTTTCCCCTCTTCCCTTCTGTTCATACTTCATCCTCATCTATCTCCACTCATCGCCTCGAATAGACAAAGTGCATTAATTTGAGATGTTAAGCAATAGGCCTATCCAATCAACCCAACTGGTTACCAAAAGGAAAACAAGCAGTCAACACTCAGTTAGCTAATAGGTTACTTTAAAGTATCAAACAAGAAACCATCAAGTTCACCCAGTATAGTCGCCAGAAGAAGCAAAAAGTAAGCCAAAAAACGTTTTGTGTCAAATACTTCCTCTTGGTTACCTGTTGGCAACCCTTACAAGACAGCCAAGAATTCACCAAGTAATTGCCAAAATACGCAAAACGTTTGCCAAAAGTCGACCAAATTATAGTCTCATGTCATAAAATTTATTTAGAATGCATGAATAGGACATAGTTAAAAAATGTAGAAGATCATGAGAAAATAAATTGAAGAACATGTTTTCGAGTTCCTGTACATTGTCATCAAAAACACCACAAATTAAATTACGAAGTGCGATAGAGTTAAGGATGAAGATAATCACAGTAGGAAAGTAGGGCAAATAGCAACATTAATGTTGCTAAATGCAATACTTACATAATTGTATTGATGATACGTAACAGATAAAACTTTATTTTTATCTTCACCTTGTTATACTTGGATATATACCAACCAAATATTTCCACAAAGGTTTCTTCTTCATCTGATTGGGTGGATGGGGGGCTTATAGTTGGCTGGCTAAAAGCTAATTCTGTGTATATGTTGTGGGTTCCAAACGGATAAACTATAAGAAACCAAATTTTGCACCAATGACAGTCATCTACCGGACTATCGCCTATTACAAACGAGAATTTAACTACTTAAATTTAAATGGGAACATGAACATTTTCATTTTCATATTAAAAATTCATTAACAAGATTATGTGTTATGGAAACTAGTCAATTGCTTTTCTAGGTGTACGAAAAACACGTGTATTTATTATAAGTATGGTATTATTGCTAGTTTTTAATGTCATAGCAATTAATGTATAGCTGAGCGGTAGCAGATCCTTATACTATCTGCTCCATCGGAGATTTGCAGATGGTGACGTCAGCGGCGGGATAGTTCTAGCCAATCAGCGGTCACTAATTTAAAATACCGATCGACCATTGGCCCGCTTTGCCCCGCCGATGCCGTTAGCATCTGCATTCTTTCGATAGGGCAGCTATATATTGTTTTTAAAAAGCATTGAATTGTCATAACACATAAAACCGTAATTTCTCAAAAGCGTGCCTTACTTGTGCACCATCAAATAACAAGATGATTTCATTAAATTTACGTGGTTTATATGTGTGTGATGGCCATCTTTTAAAATGGCCGCCATTGGTGTAATTCTGTTAGTTTGTCATAACCCTACTCAAAAGTCATTTTTCAAAGGAATGTTCTATGTATTCACCAAATTTCAACATTCTATCATCTAATTTGAAAAAACAAATAATATGTTTTGCCGCCATCTTGTAAAATGGCCACTATTGGTGTTGTGGGATAATTCTGAGATAGCCCAACATGCAAATCATTTTCTAGTTACATTCCTTATATAGTGTGTCAAATGTATATGTGTATCATAAACGAAAATCCCGTATCACTTATCTGCATGTCTTATAATATGTAATTTTCTATAAATAATCCCATTATGTTCCCAGGATGACCAAATTATATAATTGAATTGGTAATTTCATGGAGAATCCAAATATTACTTCAGTTTTACTACAGCTGTAATAAAAATTATAGAAAATGTATGAAAACCAAGAGCGTGTACTATATGCATATGCCCAAAAGAAGATGGCGTCGTAAAAAACTTAGGCCCGGAACGACAGATGTCTACCCAAATTTTTTTAAATCCTTCAAATACACCCTTTAACAGGATCAGAAGATAAAATCCATCCAGGTCGAAATTCATACGGGTCTTATGGCCAGGGACTGCACTGTATGTGCAAATCACAGGATATTAATGAGAATCATTATACGCACATGTTTAGTTTTGTAATTATTTTAGTTTAAAAAGCCCAGAAAATACAAATTCTGTTATAGCCATCTTGTTGCCAACATGCTGACACACACTAGAGATTTTTTCCAAAACCATCGGATTGATATTGTACACTTGAGATGTCCGTAAAGTAAGGCGTAGTTAGGAAAAAGTGGGTTCACGGGGTCTATTTCGACCTATAACAGACTATTCCATTGTTGTATTTTTATGTTAATTGCATTTTTATTGTTGAAAATTTCCTTTTGAATTGAATACAAGAAAAATTAAGAGTCTGCAATTAGTTTTCTTACATATATTTTGGTTTTAGTAAGTAAATGTGCAGCGTTAGAAATGAAGCGTCGGCCATCTTTGAAGCGTCGTGACGTATTGTTAGCAGTGAAATTTTTTCTTCAATTATACAAAAATACATGCTCCGTGATGTGTAGAACCGAATTGTATGGGTTAGCCCTTGCCCCCCAAGTTGAGCCCATTTTAGGCCTTTTCGCCTTCGAGATGAACGACTATATGTAATAAACACTTCTACACACCATGCTTAATTAAGCTTAAAGTCGACGCATCTGGAGCACGCAACGGGTGCTTCCGGTGCGTCTTCTTTATGCTAAAGCATCGTGTATAGTAGTGTTTATAACAAAGCAATTCTGTTTCTTTGTATGTTGTTCTGTATAAAAATTTCAGTATTTTGTGCGCATATGTAATTTAAAATTTCTACATAGCCTTATACAAATTAATGTGAGTGCTTACGAGAGTGCAGAATATACATGAATGTCTCGGGAAGACGCTGAACTCTCTCTCTCTCTCTCTCTTAGTAAATAAATAAAAGTTAATTTGTACTTATTTAGAAGGTACCCAATCAGTGGCGGATCTAGGACATAATCATGGGGGGGCGATTTACGTGTGCATGTACAGTCGTGGGAAAGGGACTAAGCGCAGACGCACGGGGGGTATGGGGGGTTAAAAATCAGGTTTTGAGAGTGCATTTGGTGCGTTTTAGAAAAAAGTGCTGGGCGGAATGCAATACGGAAACAATGTAGTTTGTGTGCACCAATTTGTTTTGTCGTCATGTCGAGCTAACAATTTACAGCATTGGCCTAGATTGCAACATTATTATAAACGTTTGATCTTATTTTCAATTCATCATTTAATTTATTTATTTAAAGTCTATCCTATTTAGTTAAAAAACGATTCACATATAGGAGGACAACTTAATAAATCGAAGTACACTGATGCAGACACATTTCATAGGCAAACTGATTATTTCTGACAACATAAGGGAAAGTTGATTTTTATTGGGAGTTTTAAATAAATAGCGCCGGAGGCGAAAATTTTGAAAATCAGGCTTTTAGAGTGCATTTGGTGCGTGCACAATAAAATAATAAAATCATTTTTTTTTTAAGAATCCCCTGTATCCACCACTGTACCCAATAACAGAACTGTGTAATAAACGACGACTTAATAGGTACGGTACCTAAAGTCAAATCACCCTCAAATTACGATCACTTATAATGGCGATAATCTGTATTCAATAATGGTTCACTGTCCCGTAAAAGTAGATATTTTTGGATGTTTTAAAATAAGCTTCAATATAACAATGTAATCAAATTAACGTAAACGATTACTTTGGCAGCGAAGCATTAAAAAATGGCACACAAATGTCCACCGTAAATAAAAATGTCTTGTAACTATGTGGGTAGACTCTTGAAAAAAAAAGTTGTTAACTTGTGTTAGTTATAGCAGCATTTTCATGTTTAAATCTTCGCTATTTCGGTGCCTAAGTTGAAGGTATCGTCGTGCCTAGCATGTTCTTCCTAGACCTAGACGTTGCAAGTCGCAAGTGAAATCCAGAGACGGTCACAAATTAAGCCGTTAAGCCCCTTCAATTGGACAGAGTTCAAAGGTATATACGTGACGTCACTACGAAATCGTGGTAAACGCCTTCAGTGTTAATCAAGCACTAATTCAGCGTATTCTTCACATTGTGTGTCTTCAAACCCATTCAACCTCAAGTGATCTTTAAGCAACATTTCAAAATTATCGTTAGTTCGCACATACGTACCAACAGAAAATAACAAAAAGATCGAAACTTCTTTATCTTCTTTATCTTAGACGTGATTTTGATCCACTACAAAAATATTAGTTCACAGAATTTGAATTAACTTACTTTAATATAATACACATAAATATAAAGCCACAAAGTTTGTTATATGCTAGTTTGATAAATGCGAGAAATTTCGGCAGACAAGTACAAGGTTTTGTATGAATCTATTACGAAATCAACAATTCAATCGCAATGTCACACAGCGCAACCACACACAGAAGTCTCTTTGAGTAACATACCAAACCATTGACAACAAAAGTGGTAACGTCTACATTGTGTGGGTGGTTTGCAATCAGACAGTTCTGTGTTATGTTAGTTATTTTATACCTGACCTGTTGTACGGGAGTTACCAATATGTAAAGAAGGATACAAAAGTAAATTTCCTTGTACGTTCAACTTTTGGTGGAGGTGCCGGGTAGAAACATTGTTTTCGTTCAGGTAGGGTTAGCCCCATCTCTCGGACCTCAGGTTCACTAAAAACATTTTGTTTAACTAATCCTTGTTAAATGTCAATGCTAACAAAGAATCACTTATCAATCGCAGGTCGAGCTAAGTTTATATTGGGAGACGTGGCACAGGAAGTCTGACAAGTGGTGCGTATGAGAATAACAGGTTACCCGGACACCCACACTCGTGGATAGTTGGAACGAAATGCCTTATAGTTGCGTGTAGTATTAAACGAAAGTTTGCGTCCTATGACAATGGGTGATTAAATCTCGTAGAAGCCCTTCAGTAAGGATTAGGAGTAACGGAAGCCGCTCGCGTTAGCTCTCTCTATACAGTCTGGAACCAGATCAGCAGCGTGTGGAGCGTATTTGAATCCAGCAAGAGAAGAGATTGTTGGATTTCTTTATATCCTCAACAATCGTATCCAATGACATGATCGTCTTTGTTGCGACGTTAGGCAAGAGCGTCCCCACGTGTTCGGGAATCGAACCCGCGAACTCCCGTGCTCAAGTCCCGTGTGCTACCGCGGAGGCTACTCTAGCCGCGCCAGCTATCTCGTCTTCCGCGCCGCTAAGTAATGCACTGCGAGCTTTCTTCCTTCGCTTGTCTATTCAGGTGGATGATCTTGTATCCATGCTCAAACTTCGCCGTTCTTCGGGAAACACGTAAAGCGTAATGTTACCCTAGAGTTTTCCAGCAGGAATAGTCTACATCTTGGCTACAGTTTCACCGTAATCCGGTATCCCTTTATGGACCAACATAGCTCATCGTATCCCTCACCTCCGTGGTATAGCCCTAATGTGCGTATACGGCTTCAATAAAAATGCTACAGTCATGTTTGAAGATCCATTATTTTTAGTATCTAAATGATATGATTCTTTGCATGTTTTTGAAGCAAATATACGTGTTCACTCTTTTATACAAGTATATTATTAACAGATTTTGTTGTTAAGTGTGAAAAGCATGTAATATTACACTATTTTTAACGCATCAGTTACAAAATCCAAAATCATTAAAATCAATTTTGTTTTCATTTTAATAGAAAGCTTTATAAGTAAACATAATATTTGGGAGTTTCACAACAATCATAATAACATGATGATTACTGGCAGCAGTAAATGCTGCACATTAATCAGTTGTTGCGTAGTGCACACGACCATGCGATTAGTTATATTATTGCAGAACATATTATATTTACTTTATATGGTACAATGTTGTTCACTTTGCAATAAGGTATATTGTAAGTTCTAAGATATGTGTGTAGTTATGACAGATCTTAAGATATATAAGACCAGAATTCGACCATTACAACGGGAAATGTTGGGGGCAATTTCAGCCAGGATTGTGGTGACATAAATAGAAACCGTATCCTCCAGAGTGGTGAGAGATTCTACCTGTGCCACTACTGTCGGCGATATCCCACGCAGTACGTATACGAGACGTCTCGCATCCACTCTGAGTGAAGTACCCCGTGCTTCTAGCCAGTACACTTGACGATACGATCCGAGTGCATCGCGTCCCCTCAGGACCGAGACTGCTGTTTGTTGTAAGTTTCATCCCCCACCCCCACCCCTTGCTAATGGGTTCCGTCCTTTAATGACGACATTACAATGCCAATGTTGAGCGTAGCAGGCAGGCGGCCAGACCAGATGTTTACGTTTTTTGCATAAACTATATCTTATGTAACTAAAAATATTCTGTTATGTTCACATTTTATAAAACAACTTTAATTAGTTGATAGTTTGAGTTATCTTGTTTTTATTTCATAGTTCGTGTGGTCTTGGTCAACAGCCAAATAAATTAGTTTTCTCTCTAGAAATATGTTATTGTACTTTCATTATTTGCAATGTGCTTTTAAATGTAAAACAGAATATTGTGGGCCACATGGCTAAAAATCAAACCTATCGTAACAGTTTAGAACATGAGTTTAAAAAATAAGAAGATAATGTTAAAATGTTCAAGTGATTCAATTAAATAAAACAGAGGATTGGATATCTGTGAAGAGTTTCTCTATAATATCACAATTCGTTGACGGTTAGACGTAAATATTTATTTGTTGTTAGCCTCATGTCAGCAATGCCGTAGAATCTATATGCATATAACAACTACCATACGAATGTTGTTGCTATGCTATATTTTACGTGCATTTTATAACGTCGTATCTTATAGTACTTCAATCACTCATTTGAGCCACCTTTACTACTTACACTCTAACTGGTTCTACAGCTTAACAGATTTCCACGAACCTCATTGTAGCTTTAACAAGTTAACGTTCTAAAATAGTTGCCCCTGAACCTCTTGTTTCATACTCTAGCACGCGGATAATATTTCCGACAAAATCAAGTATAACTTTGAGTGACTTACCTGAGCAGAGAACGATGACGAAAACTTCCCGATGACGAAGCCTCATGGTGAAAGTTTTCTTCTGTGGCGCTGTTTCCTGCCTACATGAGAAATGTCTTACCGAATACCAACGAGAGCCTGAAGTTTGAAACTTCCAAGACAACAAACCGAAATATATCAAACTTACATAAACTCGAAAGAAGTATAATCTCGATTTTATTTTTTAATTATACAATTCAAAGTTATCGAAATTATTTCAGAAATATTTCCCTCAACGGAATATATATTTGTATGTCCCTGTCCAAGGGTAAACGAAAACTCCGCTTATTGAGATGTGTAGCCAGGTGACGGCGTGTTGTGGCGCCAGACGAGGGTACGGTGCAACCGCTTCGTGCGACGGCCCGCGCGAGACTGGCGTAGGCGCCTCGGCGCTGCACAACTTGTGGCGTCGTCGCCGTCGCTAGGCAGAACAAGGCTGGTGCAAACGAGCTATCGATTCAATCAATCGACTGATATACATGATTATTGTGCTGAGGGGAGATTTCTGAAGGTCCAAAATATTTAGTGCCTCTAGTTTTTTCTCGTGATCATTTTTTAAATAATATTTTGTACTTATGTATAAAGTCAGCTCAAACACAACTAATATAATACTCATTTGTATATTTCTTCGAAAATGCTTTATTTTGTAGTTTTCATGTTGTCTTAAGCGTAAACTCATAATACATAATTAAAATTGTGCACTAATTTTGTTGCAAAAGGAGCTTTAAGGCTGTGCGGGCACGTAAATAAGTTTTTTCGAAACAACTATAAAACAGTAGTTTTGGAGTACGAACATCAGAAATAGTCATTTGAGAAGACCAAAACTACTTTTGAACATTTCTTTTCGACCATGAGTACTCCCAATATTGCGACCTTTTAAAAGCATTTTTGTGGATCATTTTATCAAAAAAATATACGAGTTGGATTGCTGATATTTACTAGGACGTGTGATTTTTTATATGTGTCTTTAATATCTTGCGTTGTACGATTTTTGCATTTTCCGGTACAAATACCCTCAGAGTAAGCAATATATTAGAGACACACATTTCAAAATATCACATGTCCTAGTCATGGGTAATGCCATCCAATTCGTATACTTTTTGATAAAATGATCCACAAAAATGTTAAAAACGCCGCAATATTGGGTGTATACACATGGGTGAAAAAATGTTCAAAAATAGTTTTGGTATTCTCAAAAGACTATTTATGATGTTATTACTTAAAAACTACTGTTTTATAGTTATTTTGGAAAACTTGTTTTCGTGCCCACACATTCTTAGTTAACACATTATTAGGGACATAAACTAACATAACAGTATAACGAAGGAATTATACTATACTGGGAAGATTCGCAAACGCTTTTTCAGGCGCGTTGTTGGATGAGCTTAAGTGTTTAAGGGGTTGTTTCACTGAAAATGTATGAAAAACCAGCAATTTCGCATTATTATTGTTTTAATTGTTTTTTAAGTTAACTTTTTTATTTATTGACTACATAAATTTATTTTATGCTGATATAATGCTAAAAGCATTAAATGATTTTTTTTCTTGAGCACTGCATGCTATTTTGCATGTGAAAATGGCTTACCGGTACTGATATTAGGCCTAATCTATAGGGTTGTATAGAGTGTTATTCATAACAATTTTAGTCAATTTTAAAGAAGCCTAGATTAACAGGTTATAAAGGCCCAGTGAATTCATGTTAAATAAATAAACTGAACCTTTAGGCTATGTTGTACTCAAATTTACCAAAAAACAACATAAATAAACATTAAATGCTATTATCTCAAAACTTTTATTCCAGCACATTTGCTAACATTTTTCCCTACTTCTTCTACAGTTTTCAAGATAAAAGGATAATTTCTTTTTTTAATATGCTCACAAGTCTTATTCTGACAAATTCACTAGACACTTTTTTGATGAGATTTAAAGTATTTTTTAGTTAAAATATGGGAAATAAAGATTTGTTACAAAAAAACATACATTTTCCAACAATGCAAAGGAAAAAATCATATTTATCAACCAAAACAAAAATTATAAAATCCGTCTGCTAAATGTTTAGATGTATTGTTTTTTAATCTAAAGCACCTTTCACTTAAAAAAAAAATACAATTGTAAAAGCCTTAGTATTATCGCAGCATCATAGCAAAATCGTAAAATTGCAATTATTAAGAGAAATAATTGTTGGATTGCGCTCAAATTTCACACGAATGTATTAATTCATAAAATGAAGGTTCTGTGAAAAAATCATCACAATCGGATAAAGCATGTAGGTGTTATTCGTCGAAGAATGTTTTAAAATTTAAAAAATCATAAAATTGCGATTTTCATAAAAAATAATTTTTCGATTGCGCTCAAATTTCACACTAATATATAAATTCATAAAATTAAGGTTCTGTTAATAATCATAACAATCGGATAAAGTAGTCGAAGAATATTTTTAAAAATCGAAAAAAATCGTAAAATTGTGATTTTCATGAGAAATAATTTTTCGATCGATTTTTCGAACCGTGCAGTTCTAAGTTCAGAGATTTCGAAGGCCTCCATAAAATTTTTTCGCAATTGGAGTATTGGATTAGCTGGAATCGTGTTCACAGACACACAAAAATACAAAAAAAAACATTCCGGATTTTTTTTTTCTCCAGTGTAGTGAAATGGAATCTTAGCTTCGCTCGCTACGCTCATTCAAAAAGATACTGTTATAATATTTCGAGTTAAATCGTAGGAGAATGCATTACTTAAACACAATATTTTATATAACTAAAAAAATATATATTTTGTACTGAAAAACTGAGGCAATTGAAATAATATAACCTTTTGTGGTTTAATAAATAATGTTTTAACCGTGATTATTTTAATTAAATGTTATTGGATAGTAACTAAGATTAAACACTCGGTTGGTTAATTGCATAAATAACACGCATGGTGGTTTTATAGCTTCCCTGAAAGTTGATGACAAAATAAAATCTAAAACCATATTTTACAACTCACAAACATATTTTTCATTCATGTTCGCTTATCTCCCTAGAATCCAATACTTCTTAAAGTAACAGTTTTCTTCAATTATCTATTCTGTTTTTTTGTTCATAAATTTGGTGTTTGTTTGTGTTAAAACAATATTTTTACTGTCATAGCTACCACTCGTCAAACTAAAAAAATTCAAGATCGCCGTCTCGACTTTTCCTTCCGTTATAGGGGGCTGAATCTTGACCTTGATCGACCTACCTTTCCTGAGAAAAGATCCCTCTCTTCCTCAGCACTCACAAGTTTGCCCAACCACGTATCCATGCATCACTTCGATCAAACCCCTTTCAACCAACTCGGTCCAAGTTTTCTATTCAAGGCAAAAGATGCAGACGACTAATTGAGACCAACAAAGAGAAAAGTTTTGAGCGGGAGAGGGTTTAGAAAGAAACTTCGTAACGTTCTTCAATATTCAATGTGTGGTTTTGGCGGGATCTATTAATTACTTTTTGACGAAAAATGGGGCCACGGAATGGTGCCGAATACTATGAGAAAACTTCACTTTAATAATAACAATAATAATCTAGAGGAAAACATATCAGCGTTAATTCAGTTAATGCGATGAAATACCAAATTTGGGGCAATTTTATGATTGCCAGAGATTTTCCGCAAGTTATCTTTACAACGCCAATTTGGCTTTATTCCATTACATAAGCTGATTAACATGCAGCATGTACATTTTGTAGAGGACAAAGCTAGAAATCTGGGTAGCTAATATTAGGGACAAGGTAATGCGTTCTTGCAGTACCACATTTGTGAGAAATAATTGAAAACCTGTAATACATCATTTTAAATAGTCAGTCTACTGGTCATGGAAAGTCACGCCTCGTCATGAAATGATCATTAGGACAGACATATTAATTAACATAATGGGGCGGTTGTCATCAATTTGTAGCAAGCACTGTCTGTTGAAATGAATTCTGAAATAAACGTCCGCTAGCAGGTTGGCTTTTAACACACCGTTGCCATGCAGTAGTTGATAGGGAGAGTGAGTTTAATGAATCAACTCTGTCGGCGCCGACGCCATCGACCATGAACAATGACCAACCAGAGACCAAAATTTTAAATGGAAAACATCGACCAAGTGGTTTTGAACGATTCGCCCGCGGACGACGTAATCATGTCATAGATAACTATCCGGATTTTATATTTTTGGATGAGCGAAGCGAAGATTCCATTCTACTACACTGAGGAAAAGAAATCCGGTTTGTTTTTTTTCTTTCTTTTTTTTCTGTATGGCTAAACCGATACTCCAATTGCGATGAAATTTTCTGGAGGCCTTCGACGACGACGTGAGAAACTAGGGCGCTTCAACCGGTTAGGTCATATTGCGCCGCCTGTGTTTATGACAATTGACTAGATGAGTTAATGGTGTGTTTGATTATTCGAAATCTCTGAACTTAGAACTGCCACCTTTTTGAGCGCAATCGAAAAATTATTTCTTATGAAAATCGCAATTTTACGATTTTTTCGATTTTTTTAAATTTCTTGGACTTATATAACACCTACATGCTTTACCCGATTGTAATGATATTTTAACAGAACCTTTATTTTATGAATTAATATATTCGTGTGAAATTTGAGCGTAATTGAAAAATTATTTCTCATGAAAATCGCAATTTTACGATTTTTTTTTTATTTTTAAAATTTCTTCGACTTATAACACCTACATGCTTTATCCGATTGTAATGATTTTTTCACAGAACCTTAATTTTATGAATTTATATATTCGTGGGAAATTTGAGCGTAATCGAAAAATTATTTCTCATAAAATCGCAATTTTACGCTTTTTTCGTTTAAAAAAAATTACGCTCATCCAACAACGCGCCTGAAAAAGCGTTTGCAAAGCTTCCTAGTTTATACGTATTCGTCTCAACTGGTTCACATGATTTTAAAATGTTACATTTTATTTAGGTTTAGACTACTCAGTTATGTTAAGGTTATATTTAAAAAAAAATGTTATTCGACATTACAAATTATTAATATTAATAACTACACAATATTTCGGCTGCTTATCTGCAGCCATTGAACCTAAGTTTAAAAAACTGTGTTTACGCAAAGAGTTTCTTTCATATATATCGTGGGGGATAGTAGTCAAAGAATTTCGAAGCGTAACGCCCAATGAACTCTTTTGAAATGTAATCGTGCCTACACACCACCACGTCGTGTGAGCGAAGTGATCATCCTGCACATCTCTTGATGTAATCGTGCTTACACACCACCACCACGTCGTGTGAGCGAAAGTGATCATCCTGCACATCTCTTGATGTAATCGTGCCTACACACCACCACCACGTCGTGTGAGCGAAGTGATCATCCTGCACGTCTCTTGATGTAATCGTGCCTACACACCACCACCACGTCGTGTGAGCGCTTTTTTCGTTTAAAAAAAATTACGCTCATCCAACAACGCGCCTGAAAAAGCGTTTGCAAAGCTTCCTAGTTTATACGTATTCGTCTCAACTGGTTCACATGATTTTAAAATGTTAATTTTATTTAGGTTTAGACTACTCAGTTATGTTAAGGTTATATTTAAAAAACAAATGTTATTCGACATTACAAATTATTAATATTAATAACTACACAATATTTCGGCTGCTTATCTGCAGCCATTGAACCTAAGTTTAAAAAACTGTGTTTACGCAAAGAGTTTCTTTCATATATATCGTGGGGGATAGTAGTCAAAGAATTTCGAAGCGTAACGCCCAATGAACTCTTTTGAAATGTAATCGTGCCTACACACCACCACCACGTCGTGTGAGCGAAGTGATCATCCTGCACATCTCTTGATGTAATCGTGCCTACACACCACCACCACGTCGTGTGAGCGAAGTGATCATCCTGCACATCTCTTGATGTAATCGTGCCTACACACCACCACCACGTCGTGTGAGCGAAGTGGTAATCCTGCACGTCTCTTGATGTAATCGTGCCTACACAACCACCACGTCGTGTGAGCGAAGTGATAATCGTGCACATCTCTTGCGTTTCGGAGGGAAATGCTTGGCACTAAACAAAACAGATGCGTTGAGGTGTGTGGACTGAAAGTGTCCTATGTGTTGCCAGAGAAACGTCTGCTAATTGCGTGGTGGTGCGTGCAATGAAGGGGTTGTCACTCCCCCCCCCCCCCTTCTCACACCCACGTGCAAGCAAACGCACGCATAATGGTACTTTACTTTAACACATCATGAACATAATTTCATACAACGAATTCAGAAATATTGTTCGATTATTATAAGATAAAACATAGAAAGAACCTTCAACTACTCATTTCAAATGAGTCCACGCCCAGCATGCACTTGCATGGAATCCGCCCAAAATACATTTTACTTCTTTTGAGTTCATAATTCCTATGACAACAATAATAACATTTTGTTTGATCGATTCTTGATACACGCACCGAAAGACGGACGAATGGACAGGAAAGTGTTACATATAAGAGGGCTTTAAATGATACAATTTGATAAGAAATAATCAATAAACGTTGGAATTAAACTATCTAGATCGGTCGGACTACTTTCCGGGCAGAGTCATGGAATCGTGGGATCGTATGGTACTTATCACATAATAAGTAGGCCTAGGAGCTTTATACTGTGTAAAATGTTTCTTCTGATTCGTAAGTGGACATTGCATCATTTCCCTAAGATGCAAAAAATTAAATAATATCAATACTTTAATCGTTACATTCTAGCCATGAGAGAGAGAAGCTCTCCTATATTCGTCACATTTCTCTTCGACCGCCTCTGTGCTCGAGTCACATCTCACGAGAAAACTCAAACATGGCTTCAAAAAGGCAGTTTTGGTATTAACATTGTCCTTCAACAGTAACCTAATATAAATCTCGTTGTGAGCGTAATGGTCAAGGGGGCGGAGTTGTCTCACACAGACAAGGGGACGGAGTAGCCGTCCTAAAAGTACGGACTTACTTCGTTAACCCGGCACCTCCACCAAAAGACATCAGCTTTGTGGACGAGATTATATCTGTGTATCTTCTTCCTAGTTATTTAAAGGCCAATCAACTACAAATCAAACTCCACAAGTGTGAAGTTGGCATTCGATTACAAGTACATATACATACTAGATAACCAAATACATTATATAAAAAAATATAAATAACCTAGGTAAAAAAACACAATACTTTGCAAAGTACAAATAGAAAACTATTACGAGCACAGTGTTGTACTGTGTCAATATCACTAGAAGAAAACTATTGAAAATGTATAATATGGTATTTGTCAATATCTGGTAGGGTGGCAAATAATAATTGATTATAAAAGGGCATCGGGCCCGATAAATAGGCGGATAAGTAAAAATGTCTAGTTTGATCTTGGGAGATGAAAAGTTTGCAGGTTTCTTGTTGGTCTTGGTGGGACGTAAAATTTTACTAGATCTAGAAGCTGAGAGTCAAAGTAAGTGTGAAGCAGCAGCAGCTTATATAAAAATAGGATGTCTGCGCCGATTTTCGAGAAAGTTTTGTATTCCCTACAAAGGGTATCCTTACGAAAAAGTTATTTTTTGGATCAAGAAAGGGTTTCATCTCCCATTCACACAGCATTTTTGGATGAGCGTAGCGAAGATTCCATTATTCTACACTAGAGAAAAAAATCCGAGATGTTTTTTTCTATTTGTATTTTTGTGTGTCTGTTAACACGATTCCGGCTAAACCGATACTCCAATTGTGATGAAATTTTCTGGAGGCCTTTGAAATCTCTGAACTTAAAACTGCCACGTTTTTAAGCGCAATCGAAAAATTATTTCTCATGAAAATCGCAATCTTACAATTTTTTTCGATTTTTAAAAACATTCTTCGACTTATAACACCTACATGTTTTATTCAATTGTAATGATTTTTCACAGAACCTTTATTTTATAAATTAATATATTCGTGTGTAATTTTAGCGTAATCGAAAAATTATTTCTCATGAAAATCGCAGTTTTACAATTTGTTTCGATTTTTGAAATTCTTCAACTTATAACACCTACATGCTTTATTCGATTATAAAGATTTTTTCACACACCCGTAATTTTATAAATTTATACATTCGTGTAAAATTTGAGCGCAATCGATAAACTTATTTCTCGTGACAATCGCAATTTTACAATTTTTTTTCCATTTTTAAAATTTCTTCGACCGAAATGCTTTATCCTAATGTAATGTTTTTTTTCACAGAACCTTAATTTTACGAATTAATTGGATGAGCGTAGCGAGCGAAGCGAAGATTCCATTTCACTACACTGGAGAAAAAAATCCGGAATGTTTTTTTTTTCTTTTTTTCTGTATTTTTGTGTGTCTGTTAAAACGATTCCGGCTTAACCGGTACACCAATTGCGATGCGATGACATTTTCTGGAGGCCTTCGAAATCTCTGAACTTAGAACTGCCACGTTTTTGAGCGCAATCGGAAAATTATTTCTCATGAAAATCGCAATTTTTTACGCTTTTTCCGATTTTAAAAAAATTCTTCGACTTATAAAACCTACATGCTTTATCCGATTTCAATGATTTTTTCAGAAAACCTTAATTTTATGAATTAAGATATTCGTGTGAAATTGGAGTGCAATCGAAAAATTATTTCTCATGAAAATCAAAATTTTATGTTTTTATTTCCTTTTTGGATGAGCGTAGCGAGCGAAGCTAATATTCCATTTCACTACACTGGAGAAAAAAATCCGGAATGTTTGTTTTTCTTTCTTTCTTTCTTTTTTTTGTATTTTTGTGTGTCTGTTAACACGATTCCGGCTAAACCGTTACTCCAATTGCAATGAAATTTTATGGAGGCCTTCGAAATCTCTGAACTTAGAACTGCCATCTTTTTGAGCGCAATTGAAACATTATTTCTAAAAAAATCACAATTTTACGATTTTTTTTTATTTAAAAAGAAAAATCGATTTATAACATCTACATGCTTTATCCGATTGTAATGATTTTTTCACAGTTCCTTTATTTTATGACTTTATATTTTCGTGTAAAATTTGAGCGTAATCAAAATATTATTTCTCATAAAAATCGCAGTTTTACGATTTTTACCGATTTTTTTTTAATTCTTTGACTTATAACACCTACATGCTTTATTAGATTGTAATGATTTTTTTACAGAACCTCAATTTTATAAATTTATATATTCGTGTGAAATTTGAGCGGAATCGAAAACTTATTTCTCATGTTAATCGCAATTTTACGATTTTTTTTTTCGTTTTTTAAAATTTCTTTGACTTATAACACCGACATGCTTTATACGATAGTAATGATTTTTTAACAGAACCTTAATTTTATGAACTAGGAAAACGCCCCGCGAAAAAAAAAGTCCCGCCGCGTTGTTGGATGAGCGTAATTGGTGCATTGAGCTGCCATGTGTTAAGCGGATTTTCTGTTGTTCTGTGAAAAATTATTACTAAGTCGAATAATTTTTTTAATTGAATTAAATTAAATAAAAAATTATCTTTATTTTTTTATTAATCGTAATTTTAAAAAAGAAAAAAATCGTAAAATTGCGATTTTCATAAGAAATAATTATTCGATTGCGCTCAAAATTTTACACGAATATATTAATTCATACTAGGAAAACGCTTAAGTCCCGCCGCGTTGTTGGATGAGCGTAATTGGTGCATTGAGCTGCCATGTGTTACGCGGATTTTCTGGTGTTCTGTGAAAAAATCATTACTTAGCCGAAGATTTTTTTTTTAATTAAATAAAATTAAATAAATAATTAACTTAATTTTTTTAAATAATCGTAATTTTTTAAAAAGAAAAAAATCGTAAAATTGCAATTTTCATAAGAAATAATTATTCGATTGCGCTCAAATTTTACACGAATATATTAATTCATGAAACTTAGGTTCTGTGAAAAAATAATTTTAATAGGATAAAGCATGTAGGTGTTATAAGTCAAAGAATTGTTTTTAAAAAAGAAAAAACCTGGAAAAATTTCGATTTTCACGAGAAATTATTTTTCGATTACGCTCAAATTTCACACGAATATCTTAATTCATAAAATTAAGCTTCTGTGAAAAAAATCATTAAAATCGGATAAAGTATGTAGGTGTTATAAGTCGAAGAATTTTTTTAAAAATCGAAAAAAATCGTAAAATTGCGTTTTTTACGAGAAAAAATTTCCCGATTAAGCTCAAAAACGTGGCAGTTCTAAGTTCAGAGATTTCGAAGGCCTCCATAAAATTTCATCGCAATCGGAGTATCGGTTTAGCCGGAATCGTGTTAACAGACACACAAAAATACAAAAAGAAAAAAAAAAAAAAAAAAAAAAAAAACATTCCGGATTTTTTTCTCCAGTGTAGTGAAATGGAATCTTCGCTTCGCTCGCTACGCTCGCTACGCTCATCCAAAAATTTATGTTCTGTGAAAACATCATTACAATAGGATAAAGCATGTAGGTGTCATAAGTTATAGATTTGTTTAAAAAAATTAAAATTAAAATTAAAATTTCGATTTTCATGAAAATAATTTTTCGAATGCGCACAAAATTCACATGAATATCTTAATTCATAAAATTACGGTTCTGTGAAAAAACCATTAAAATCGGATTTCGCATGTAGGTGTTATAAATCAAAGACTTTTTTAAAAATCGAAAAAAATCGTAAAATTGCGATTTTCATGAGAAATAATTTTTAGATGGCGCTAAAAAACGTGGCAGTTCTAAGTTCAGAGATTTTGAAGGCCTCCATAAAATTTCATTGCAATTGGAGTATCGGTTTAGCCGGATTCGTGTTAACAAACACACAATAATACATACAGAAAAAAAAAAAAAAAACATTCCGGATTTTTTTCTCCAGTGTAGTGAAATGGAATCTTCGCTTCGCTCGCTACGCTCATCCAGTTAATATATTCGTGTGAAATTTGAGCGTAATCGAAAAATTATTCCTAGTGAAAATCGCGATTTTACTCTTTTTTCGTTTTTAAAAAATTACGCTCATCTTACAACGCGCCTGAAAAAGCGTTTTGCGAAGCTTCCTAGTTTTAAACAATTCTTTGACTTATAACACCTACATGCTTTATCCTATTGTTATGATTTTTTCACTGAACCTTAATTTTATTAAATAATATATTCGTGTGAAATTTGAGCGCAATCGAATAATTATTTCTTATGAAAATCACAATTTTCCGATTTTTTCCTTTTTTAAAAATTATGATTAATTTTAAAAAAAAGGAGTTATTTTTAATGAAATTTAATTTAATTTAAAAACATTCTTCGACTTAATGATGATTTTTTCACAGAACAACAAAAAAATCCGAATAACACATGGCAGCTTAATGCACCAATTACGCTCATCCAACAACACGCGTGAAAAAGCGTTTGCGAAGCTTCCTAGTATATTCTTGTGAAATTTTAGCGGTTCGAAAAATTTTTCTCATGGAAATCGTAATTTTACGCTTTTTATTTTTTAAAAATTACGCTCATCCAACAACGCGCCTGAAAAAGCGTTTGCGAAGCTTCCTAGTTTAATATTCGTGTGAAATTTGTGCGCAATCGAAAAATTATTTTTCATGATTATCGCAATTTTACGATTTGTTTCGATTTATAAAATTTCTTTGACTTATAACACCTACATGCTTTATCATAATGTTATGTTTTTTTCACAGAACCTTTATTTTATGAATTAATATTCGCGTGAAATTTGAGGTTAATCGAAAAATTATCTCTCGTGGTAATCGCAATTTTACGATTTTTTTCGATTTTTAAAATTTCTTCGATTTATAACACCTACATGCTTTATCCTAATGTTATGTTTTTTTTCAAAGAACCCTAATTTTATGAAATTAATATTCGCGTAAATTTGAGCGTAATCAAAAATTTTTGTTATGAAAATCCAATTTTACGCTTTTTTTCGTTTAAAAAAATTATACTCATCCAACAACGCGCCTGAAAAGGCGTTTGCAAAGCTTCCTAGTATTAATTAAGCAGTCTTGTTTTACTTTTCCAGCTACCCCTGCCAATACCAGCGTCTTGCTCTTGGGTATGATCAAAGTGTTGCCGACTACGGGAAGATTCGGATCGTACGATTCCTCGCCGCACGTGGTTTCCGGTCCCAGCTAGGAAGACGTCACGCGCACGCCACACGACGTCATGGTGTTGTAGCAAACTGTGATTGTCACAATAGAAAGTGAGCGTGCTTACACTCACACATCAAAGAGAGCAGCGTCACTCTACTATGTGAGTATATTAATGTAGAGATTTATTTGAATAACACTTTGTTGAAATTTCAATTTCGATTTATGTTTTATATTTTGCATTTCAAACTAAAATGAAAAATATGATAAAATCTACATGGGCTTGTCGGCTAAAAACCTATGTATTTATGAACATCACTCGTAGCATTCGACGGTAAAATGTTTGAGCTAATATTATATTACTAGCCGAGTGAACAACACATTTCAATCAACTCCCTATATGAAATGTTTCGTTAAACATAGTTATTTAACTACTCTCGGCTACTTGCTCCTAGTATTTACATTAGCAGTGAGGGGGGGGGGGGGGATTTCGTTTGAATGTTGACCAGAATATCATATACCACACATGAAAATGTAGCTTTGATGAGGAATGTTTTGGGTAATGTCCAAAAAAATAAAATAAAATATTATTTTAACAACAATTTCCGTAGGTGTCAATCGATCCTACAAAACAGATTACTGGAATCTTTCAGGATTATACTATGTATTCTCTTGACTCCGGTACCACATACCTCCAAATGACAAGTGATCGTAACTTTGACATGATGGTGTCTTCCTATGAACATGTCCTCATACGAATAGGACGCAATGAATCATTCGATTTGTCCCAGCCCAGTATATCCTTGCTTGAGCTTGGGAATGTCCGTGATGCCTGTGGCGGATCCAAGGTAGAACTCTGTAATCACCTCTCTCGCCTCAAGAAGCTCCTTGAAAGAAACAGTTACATAACGTAATGATTATAATGCTTGCGCTTGTGTTGATAGCGTAAAACGTAGAATATTACGAAGCGTTGCTCCTTTTCGATGTTTATTTCAGTCGTAAATTTAAAATAATATCAAATTTTATAAGGACGCTTAAGTGCAGTAAAGGCATTGAAACTATCCCTATTCTTATTTTCTTATTTCCCATAAATTTCAACGATTGTTAAATTTTATATGCACACTAAAATGCTTTTAAGGCATTGAATTCAAGCTTCATTGAACTTAAAACTGAACGAACAATAATTCTCAATCTAGCCAAAGAAATTTGAAAATCGTAATTTCCCGTGTGGCGTTTCTTTGGCCATCTGACAATCCAGCCTCATCAAACTGAATAGTCTCATATTTATTTACTGTCATTTAACCAACCTAGGCGAACCATTGAGTACCCTCGTGATCGGCAACCTGTCGTACGCAGGCTGGGTTGATTGCGTTCAGCTCCAGAGGGGGTGAGAGTAGGTCGACGAGTGGCTGACAGCCGATCTACCTCTCACTCGCCCTCTGCCATGAGCCGGGCTCATTATTCATGAGCATAGTTAGGAGTTGGTCAAAACCGCACACCACATACCCTGACGCTCCTGCAGTTACAACGCCAAGTTCAAGTAGGAGGGTTGGAATGTCATAATATGACGCCGTGGAATGCTCAAGTGGTACTCTGACTTTGTTGCCACTTTACTTGTACCGAATGTGTGTGTTACAAACACGTAATTCGCTTTGTACTTGCCCGAAAGGTGTTAACTAAAAGCAGAAACTTATGGTTTTTTCGGTGAGCCGTTAGGTTGAACCCATGATCCATTGATTCTCACAGAGTATCCTTGTACCATGGGTTAAACCTACTTCCTTCCAACTGATAACATATTTAACTAAAAATATGTCTCACTTTTCTGTCTGCCTGTCCATCCGTTCCTGTGTGGACATATCCCCGATTAGCATGCGTTTTTTGTTGTGAATTATTGTCTGTGAACCTGCCGGTCGGGAGCTGTGATAGAACCACCCAAAGATGGATATTAATAAACACAAGACCTCCATCAAGGAGAACGTCCACTATAAATGCTGCGCCAAATATTGGATTATGACGATTATGTTCACTCCCTATTTTGAGGTATCCCCGCTATCCCGTACCTGTGCTTGATTTGAATATACTAATTTCGTCAAAATCAACTAGCAAGATTCTACGAAGTGCACAGCTACAACTACATGCAGCCAATGAACAGCAAATTGTTACGTGTGTACGAATAATAAGAAAAATGTAATATTGTTGGCAGATAAAAACCCGTCGAAATATGCAAAGACCTTAGTGCCAAGGAAACGTTCACTCGTAAGAAATGAAGGTTCATTTATTTAGAGGACCTTTGTACCAAGTAAAAGTTCACTTTTGAGGACCTTAGTGTTAAGGAAAGGTTCACTTTAGAGTACTGGGGTTACCAGTTGTGTTACTAAGTGTGTAGACCAAATACGAATGCATTTATTAAATGAGGAAGGAAGTGAATTGCATGTAGATAAGACTAAATTCATCCGCAGTGTGGCAGTTGTAAGTTAAACAAGGTTAAAGTTTTGTGATGACAAAATTGGAATTAGAGAGCCTAAAAGTGAAGATATGGAAGGTTCGTGCACATGAGAAGAGAATCCCAAGATAAGCATTTGGTCGGGGTAAAGACTGAGAGGAGGGAGAAGTTACTTATATTGCCTTCAAATTGTCTGAATCAACGATTGATGTACGATTTTTTTTCGTCCGCCGGTTCAAAACTCTTAAATTTTGTACCATGTGACAAAAAAATCGCACATCGAACATTACTTCAGAAAACTATTTTCCCTTTTATTCAGTACGGAGACAAAGGTGCGTTGAAACAATAATAATAAACAAAATATTATCATAGCTTAAAATTAAGTTTGCACCTCGAACTAACATTTTCTTATTGACCCAAAATTTGCATATAATAGCCAAAATGGAGCTTTTGCCCCACCCAAAAAAATGTTTTTTCTATTCTTTTTTATTCAAGTTCATCTTTTATTCAACTAACTTTCATGCATTTTCCATTGACTTTCAAAATATCGGTACGACCGTACGAGTGTTCTGGAATAGCCTTAACCGGTTCCCACTAGAACACCGAAGTTAAGCAAACTCGGGTCTGGTCAGGGGTAGAGTGGGTGACCGCTCTCCTTGAAACTGGTTAGAGTAAATGGAGGGTTCTAGAGCTAGTGTAACGGCTTCGTTCTCCTCGACGTCTGCTCGGCAGTCCGGGTTCGTGGAGGAACCTATATGACTATCAAGGTTACATCGTTATTTCGAATCGGACGTTAAGCCGTTGGTCCCCTCGGTACTTTTCGAAAGGAGTAGGCTACGTACCGGTACCGGATTTCCCCTCCTCCCTTCTGTTCATACTTCATCATCATATATCACGACTCATCGTCTCGAATAGCCAAAGTGCATTAATATGAGACGTTAAGCAAAATCTAATCAATCACCCTCCCCTTAGATCCGCCACTGTACCACCCAGAATAATTCTGTGTGAATGTTCTATGTAATTTTCATGGCTGCAAAAATAAAATATACAAATAGTAATACTTATGCCCTTGGTGAGTACCGAGAGTGCGATTCTGTTCTGTACTGAATCTTCTAGTCCCAGCAGACTTTCAGGGAACCTCCCTGCTCCCTCGAGTGAGTCTGGAGTGATGGGCGCAAAGAGATTAAACCTTGAGAGCCTAAGGGTGTTGTTGTTGTTGTGTGCTTCCCTTGCTATTGACTATTAGTCGGTGGCTGTTTTTTTCTTTCCATTTTCTCAATTTTCTCTCTTTTCCTTCTTATTCTTTACTTTTGCCCATTTCTTCCTCTCTATCTTGAGGAATCTATCTTCTCGTTTCTCATTTACTTGTCTGGTTCATCTCCTCATCGGAGCATGGCCTCTACTTTTCTCTTTTCTACTTCTCTAGTCAGGATAAACCTTTGGCAGCAGCTAGAGTAAATTTTTGAATCCATTATTATTTTTCCCTTTACCCCCCCCCCCCCCCCCCCCGCCCCCCCCAGGCCATTTAACCAAACACCGTTCTGGCCAAGAAAGAGTTACTACCCACATCGGTTGCTCATTTCCCTATCATATTTCCATATAGTATGGTCACCTCTGGCTACAAATAGCCCTCCATAAATGGCTATTCATCTCCCCCATCCCTCCTGTCCTGTTCTCTAGTCACCCTATATATTTTACCCAGTATGTCCATCGTTCTCCTATCCTCAAGCTTCTCCCAACCATGGAGTACAACTACTTGGTTATATACTCAATGCTACTACTATTACATTACAACTCCGTGGTCTAAACGTGGAATTGGAATAGTAACGCATGATCCAACCATCGACGAGCTTCATTCATCATTGTAATGTAAAATAAAAAATAACCACCGTGGGTGGCACCAATGACATTAATTAAAAAGCGCTTTGCTACACAAAGCTTATTTTATGTCATTGGGTGGCACACACTTTAAATTATTCAAAATATTCGCGCCTCGTAGAATCAAACAACTCATCGCGGGTGCGTTCCGTGTCGTAACTTACGAGAATTTAAGTTCTTTGCTCCGAGTGTCGACTAACCGACTTTCGCAAACTCGCACCCCTCGCATGCCTCTCGCACCGCACTCGAACCCGCTTTCATTCTAACCTCAAAAGTGGGAAATTGTTCTCTGTTTGCCTGTGGTGGAAAACGTGGTTTGGTAATTTTGGTTAACAATAGCTCGCTAACTAGGCCTAGGGTCTAATACTAATTTAAGACATCGAAAATTAAAGAAGAATTCGCCAGCATTCACTAAGCCTAGGCTAGGCCTACCCTACAACAGGTTTGTTTTAGCTTGTACCCTAGCCTCTATAGCCTAGGCCTAGGGCTAGGGTAGGGCTAGGCCTAGGCCTAGGCCTAGGCCCTAGCTCAGGGATATTTTGTATGGTCCTAGGCCTACATTTCGGTACTTCTTCGGCTAGGGGGGTCCAACTTTTATATACACTGTAACGGAAAGGATTTCGGGTGCGCTCTTATCGATTATATCCTAGAACTAGCGCGGCGCACTGTAGCCAGCGGAAAATTCGGCTAACCTAACGAAAGTACACCTTTAACATAGCCTAAGTAGTAACAAGGTGTGTTATAAATAAATAAATAAATTTTATTTAGAGTCTGCCCACTCAGTTATATAACTGATTTTCAGTGGGGGACTTTAAATCAAAGCGACCAAGCCAACCCTGCAGGTCCCGACGCAATCGACGAGTCTGAGCTGATAACCAAACCAAAAGATCGATATTTGTAATAGGAAAATATAGCAATCAGTGGTATGGACAGTGCGAACAGCCGCGAATCAACGCCGGAATCAACAAGGCCGATTCAGAACAACTTTGAAATTTATTATGGCTTCGTTGCTAGGACGGCTCCAAAGTCACCGTTTACAAACTCCTAAGACAAGAACTGATGGACTTAAGTCCAAATCAGAAGTTAAAAAACTTCTGACTTTAGCGGGAATCGAACCCTGGACCTTCTGCATTGGAAGCAGATACGCTAACAACAAGACCAACGAGCCACACATAGTTGGACCCCCCCTAGCCGAAGAAGTGCCTACATTTCTAGGGCCTACTTTTGTGTACCTATTAGCCCCTACGTAAATATCCATTTGCTCCTATGCCTAGGCCTAGTAGGCCCTAGCCTATAGGCCTAAATGTTGGTAGGCCCCTACCGGCAAAGGTGTGGTAGCCTAGGCCCTAGCTCAGGGATATTTTGTATGGTCCTAGGTCTACATTTCTAGGGCCTGCCTTGGTGGGCACTCTTGCCGTTGAGCGGGTCCAACTTTTAAAAACGTTATTTTTCGTGTACTCTAGTACTAACCTCGCCACGGCGCTTCGCGCCCACACCCCCACCCCCCTAACCTAGGTTTTCCCAGCATAAATTTTTGCTAGGAAAACCAAGGTTAGGGGGGGGGGGGGCGAGGTTAGTACTAGCAGAGTCGATAAAGAAGTTTTCCCTTTGGGGAGGTCCTCCAACTCCCTATACCGCCCTGGGTTAAATAAAAAGTCGGTTTTTGGCGTTTGGAATCTAACGTTCCGCGCGACTCTGTGTGACGATTGATGGAACTACTTCAATAAAACTAGGTACGTCACTTTTCTACTAGTAGTTAATAGTCGATGACGACAAATGGCTGAAACGTCAAAATATTAAATACGATCGAATGTTGGCGAATGTTTTCGCATAAAGTAAACTCTCTTTATTGATGAGGATATTTCTGATGTAGTAGACCTAAGCCTAGAACCTAGGCCGACAAAATGTATTGTTTACTATTTCGATTTGAATGCCAAGGGCGTACTTACGTCTGAAAACTGTATTGTGGCCTTGGGCCTAGGCTACACTTATGTCCGTAAGGCTTAAATAACCCATATCTCGATTAATTTCGCACGAAAATGTCAGTGACGCCACACTTTATAGGCCTAGTACAATAATAAATCAAAAGTAAATCGTTTTAAAAGGCTATGGCCCTGGGCTAATATAATTGAAATAAAATTGAAGTTTGACGTTTCGTCTGTTGCTTTGTTTATTGCATTGTCACTGCATATCGATAATCTACTGACCGTATTTAGCGTGCAGTGCTTTTATTAGTTTCACATTTGAGCCGCCCTCAGCGCGCAGAGCGTTAGATTCCGTTTTGACTTGGGAGTAAGGGGACCTCCCCAAAGTGGAAACTTCTTTATCGACTCTAGTACCTACTAGAGTACACGAAAACATAACGTTTTTAAAAGTTGGACCCGCTCAACGGCAAGAGTGCCCCTTGGTGTACCTATTAGCCCCTACTTAAATATCCATTTGCTCCTAGGCCTAGTAGCCTATAGGCCTAAATGTTGGTAGGCCCCTACCGGCAAAGGTGTGGTAGGCCCCTAACAGTAGTAGGCCTAGGCTAGGCGGAACTTTTTCGGTTGGTATGGACCAGTTTTTAACACTGTTTTTCTTCAATAAAACCAACGAAAAACGGCACTCTTTCGGTTAAGAATGGCCAACTTTTCACCACTTGTAAACTGTGTTGTGGGTGCTCTTCCTTATTTTAGTGAAACATTAGAAGAAAACTAGGTACTTTTCTTGTCAATTAAGTAGGGCCTAGGCCCCTATACAAATACATAGATATTATATTTATAAAATAACGGATTCATAGTATTAGGGATGACTTCGGGTACCCCGGAAACCGGTTTGGAACCGGTTCCATTACGATCCGGTTTCCCTTTTTTCGGAACCGGTTTCTATTTTTAACCTAAAAGTTGCCAAGGATCTAGGCATAGACGAGAATAAATGAGCCAGAAACACCCGTGGTTGCAAAATTCTTAGGCCTAGGCCTAGGCTCTATGAATGTTGCGTCACAGTTTTGACCTAGGCTTAGCCTAGGCCCATGTGTTGTGTTATAATAACATTGCAGAACTTGTTAATAACATTTTAATCATATACTTATTCTATTTTTCACGTTTAAGATCACATAATCCAAACTTTATGAACGAAAACGAAAGCAAACAATCTTGTAGGCCAATGTTTGTTCAACTGTTCTCACTTAGCAGTTCTTACAATGTCTGGGACACGGCTCCGCCCCCTATCGAAATTCGAATCGATTATCGCCCCGCCCATGTTTTCAATCGAAATTAGCCCGCGCAGATTCAAATTTACGAAAATTGAGAAAGAAAAATATGTGTAGGAACCGGTTCCGAACCGGATCCGGAGAGGGTGGATCCGGTTCCGGATTTTTCGACCCGAAGTCATCCCTACATAGCATAGTCCTTTGCATAACACTCCAAAAAGGCATGACCGGTATAAAATTTGGGACAAAGGATGACATATATTAAATGAAAGCTTACAACGAGCACTTTTTAAAAAACCATGATATACCTCTGGCAAATCCAGCTTTCTATGTCAAAACCGAGGTCAAAGGTCAAATTTGTAATATTTTAATTAATTTTTAATGAAGTAACAGAAAATGTTTGAAACCTTCAATAAGGATTTTTAGGAAGAAAAATGTTACAAATTTATTAAAAAAATATAAACATTACCCACTTGACCTTTTTTGACCTTTATTGGGGTCAATTTCCCCAACTTGGTCAAATTGCGCAATTTCTGTCGAGTTCTTGGTCTATATTAATTGTATACACGTACTTACTTGTAAATTCTTTAAATTTAAGAGTAATAATCGTTATCACACTGTTAATATGGTATTCATTCAAAATGGCGGTCAAAGGTCAATAGGTGAGGATTATCAAAATCCGTCTAATTACTAAAAGATTACTTGTGGGTACTCTAAAGACGTAGAATTTAAATTGTAATAATAATTTAACAAAAGTGAATAATAGTAGTACGTCATAGTCTCAATAAAAACGTATTTATAGTATTTCTTCTTAGCTAATTAAGAAATAACTGAATATATTTGTAAGTCTTCAACGTTCAGGGTACTTTGGAATTGTTGTGCTGCTGTAACAAAATAAATGCATTTCTAAAACAAACATGATAATGTTCAGATCAGTGATATGATAAAGTATGATATGATGTTTTACCTTAGTAGTCACTGTCCAAATCGTCGGGTGCATCATCTTCTGAATCACTGGAATTACCATGCTGGGTGCCGACATTCGAACAATCTTTCAGCTTACAAGCATGGGTACACTTCAGTTGATTGGCCAAACACTCGCAGGTCGGCATCTTGCAAATACGGGAACTGTTGCAGGCTAGGAGATCCATGAAGGCCATAGGTGCTGGAGTTCCAACCTTCCACTCGATGCTCAGATCTCCTTCTGCCATGGTTTTCCATCCATAGCCACTTGGATAAGGAACATCAGGATTGGCTACCAAGCAACGTATCCAGACCGCTGTTTGTTAGTTCGCTCGCAGGATGTGAAGCAGTAGGCAGTCGTACAAGGTGGTAACCGATCAGACTTGATATCTCCACACTTACTCCTAAAAAGCTCGTAGCGCAGCTGGTTGACGCTTGATAGAGACGTAGTCAAACAGTACAGTTTACAGACAAATCCTCGAGTTTAATATTAATATCGTTAGAAACTCTCCAGTCCTCACCCAGCTTGCTTATCTTGACACAGAAATGTGGATGTTTTTCATGGTATTCAAAGCTCTCTTTTTTCCTTTACCACTGAAGGTGCTCACCATGTCACATCCAGATAGTGCATGGAGGCCAGGGAGGGCGTTGCATATTTCGAATCTCAACGATCAATACAGAACTGATTTCTTCACATGAAGAAGCAGATACTCGCATTCTTCTTCACGCCAAGCATGCATCGGTCAATGGGTTTAAATCAGCAGTGAATTGTTTCAGCTGACACCGATGTCTTAGTTCCAAGCATTTGGGCTTCTTTCAGAATAATTATAGAAATGTACTTAAAAAGAGGCACCGAAAATCGAACACCTTTGCTGATGTGTCAAAACCTAGCAAGTTCGTCGGGATTCGAAATATGCAACGCCCTCCCTGGCCCCCATGCACTATCTGGGATTTTGGGCATGGTGAGCTCCTTCAGTGGTAAAGGAAAAAAGAGAGCTTTGAATACCATGAAAAACATCCACATTTCTGTGTCAAGATAAGCAAGCTGGGTGAGGACTGGAGAGTCTCTAACAATATAAATATAAAACTCGAGGATTTTGTCTGTAAACTGTACTGTTTGACTACGTCTCTATCAAGCGTCAACCAGCTGCGCTACGAGCTTTTTAGGAGTAAGTGTGGAGATATCAAGTCTGATCGGTTACCACCTTGTACGACTGCCTACTGCTTCACTCCTGCGAGCGAACTAACAAACAGCGGTCTGGATACGTTGCTTGGTAGCCAATCCTGATGTTCCTTATCCAAGTGGCTATGGATGGAAAACCATGGCAGAAGGAGATCTGAGCATCGAGTGGAAGGTTGGAACTCCAGCACCTATGGCCTTCATGGATCTCCTAGCCTGCAACAGTTCCCGTATTTGCAAGATGCCGACCTGCGAGTGTTTGGCCAATCAAGTGAAGTGTACCCATGCTTGTAAGCTGAAAGATTGTTCGAATGTCGGCACCCAGCATGGTTATTCCAGTGATTCAGAAGATGATGCATCCGACGATTTGGACAGTGACTGCTTAGGTAAAACACCATATCACAGATTGTACTCTATTATCTGTGATCATATCATTCTTTATCATATCACTGATCTGAACATATCATGTTTGTTTTAGAAATGCATTTATTTTGTTACAGCAGCACACCAATTCCAAAATACCCTGAACGTTGAAGACTTACAAATATATTCAGTTATTTCTTAATTAGCTAAGAAGTAATACTATAAATACGTTTTATTAAGACTATGACGTACTAACTATTATTCACATTTATTCACTTTAATTAAATTATTATTACAATTTAAATTCTACGTATTTAGAGTACCCACAAGTAATCTTTTAGTAATTGGACGGATTTTGACGATCCTTACCTATTGACCTTTGACCGCCATTTTGAATGAACACCATAAAAAACAGTGTGATAACGATTATAACTCTTAAATTTAAAGAATTTACAAGAAATTACGTGTATATAATGAATATAGAGCAAGAAATCGACAGAAATTGCGCAATTTGACCAAGTTGGGGAAATCGACCCCAATCAAGGTCAAAAAAGGTCAAGTGGGTAATGTTTTATATTTTTTAAATAAATTTGTAACATTTTCTTCCTAAAAATCTTTATTGAAGGTTTCAAACATTTTCTGTTACTTCATTAAAAATTAATTAAAATATTACAAATTTGACCTTTGACCTCGGTTTTTTACATAGAAATGCTGGATTTGCCAGAAGTATATCATGTTTTTTTGAAAAGTGCTCGTCGTAAGCTTTCATTTGATATATGTCATCCTTTGTCCCAAATTTTATACTGTCATTCTCGTTATGCAAAGGACTAGTAGGCCTAACGGAATTACATTAGGAAACAGTGTAGGCCTATTGGTAAAAAGAGTTAAATGGCTAAAGTTCGTACAATTACTTAACCTTTTTTGTATTTTCTTGTCAATACAACGTAAGTATTGAAAGAATCAGTTTTTGCTCAAAAACATACTCAAAATTTAAATAACTAAAATATGTTCTTACAATGTTCTCCAACCTGCAGTGGTATAGTGGAAATTAAAATGCATGCAAAAGTGAGAAAATATAATTTTATGGACTCTTATAAATTATTTCCAAAGCACAAAATGCACAATGTTCATAGTAATCCTGTCAAATAAGATCGTATATTGACGTTCGGAGGAAAAAATTGCGATGTCGCTGAATTTTTGCAGAGACCTGCCTTATATAATACTTATCAACATACTAAAACTCCCCTACAATCGGACTGGAGCTTCGGCCGCCATATTGGAAAATGGCGGCCCAAAGGTGTTTGTTATCGAATATCTCCAAATTGGTTTGAGATAGACAAAATATCTCAATAGCAAAATATTCCCTATTTAATTCCCTACAAAACCGGTGTCTTCTATAGTTTTGGTAGGGGCAAAGGTTACGTCACAAAATCGTGGTTTATGTATTGCTCATTGGAGTACCAGCTTATTTCCAAATTTGCACGCCCAGCATCAAACAATGCCCGCTAAATCCGTAATAAATCGATTCAAAAAAGCAATTATTAAACCTATACATAAGAAGGATGACCATAAAGTTTACTCAAATTACAGGCCTATAGCTATATTACCAAGTATTGAGAAACTCTTAGAAAGGCATGTTGCTAATAACTTGGTGGAGTACTTAAATAAACATGGGATTCTGAATAGTAAACAGTTTGGTTTTCAAAAAGGAAAAAGTACCTCTACCCTGTTATTAGAGTTCTCTAATTTTGTAAATTCTAAATTAAACGACAACATGCACATTCTTGCTTTATTTGTGGATTTTAGTAAAGCATTTGACACGATAAACCACCAGAAACTTCTACAAGCTTTAGAGTCCATTGGCATTCGTGGTATTGCGTTGGATTGGTTTAGAAACTATCTTACTGATAGATTCATGGAAGTGCATGTAAATGGCCACGTTAGTGAAGAAAAACATTGTGATTCTGGAGTCCCCCAGGGGTCTATATTGGGACCTACGTTATTTTTGATATATGTTAACTTTATGTCAAAATGTCTTATATATTGCTTTATATTTTCTTATGCTGATGATACTGTTTTACTCGCGGTGCATTTTAATATTCGTGTTGCGCATGCTATGCTACAGTCTGACTTTAACAGTCTTTTACGTTGGAATCACGATAAAGAACTAGTAATTAACTCTTCTAAAACCAAAATTGTACATATATGCACACCCCACAACCACGAAAAAGATTTTCCAATTAATATTATTTATCACGATTTCAACTGCATTCATACTATGGCTGAATTGACCGATTGTGAATGTAGTGGGAAAATTGAATGTGTAAATACTTATGAGTACAGGGATTAACTGTAGATAGGCACTTTTCGTGGAAATATCATATTGATAAATTATGCAACAGACTACGCTGCTCCTCTCGGCTTTATATTCTAAACTAGGAAAACGCTAAAGTCCCGCCGCGTTGATGGATGAGCGTTTTTGTAATTTTTTTGTTTGCGTTTTTTGCGTTTGTTTGCACTTTTCCTTTGCAAGTGCTTTTTGAATGCATTGTAGGTGATTGTTGTCAAGTTTCTATTGTTACGTGTTAATTGGTATTATAAACCTCAATAAACTCATATTAAAACCTTTATTTCTGTGGATTCTGGCTAACTTTTTCAACTTTTTCTTTCAAAAGGTACAACATCACCATAACCTTAATGTCCATGTGAAATCTGAACGTTGTAGCCCCACCCGTTTGGTCAGAATCGGACCAAATGTCACGAAAATATCGCACTAAAAATCGAAAAAAAAATCGTAAAAGTACGATATTCATGAGAAATATTTTTTCGATTGTACCCAAAAACAATACACCTCTAAGTTCAGAGAAAACGAAGGTCCGGTCAAATTTTCATCAAGATCGCATATGCCGTTTGCCCGGAATCGAGCGAACAAACAGACGGAAAAACAAAAAAACAAAAAAACAAAAAAAAAAAAAAACACCCGAGCTAAATTTTTTGGGGGGTCAGTGAAATTGAAGTCTTCGCTCCACTCGCTACGCTCGCTACGCTCATCCAAATATGTATTACCTTTTTCCTTATTTAGAACCGTGTATCAATCCTTAGCCGAATCTTTGATTTTGTATGGCATTTTAGCTTGGGGCAATGCTTCGCGGTGTCACATTCAAAGGGTTGAAGATTTACAAATAAAAATGTTAAAAATGGTAATGTGTGACTTTAAAACCGATTCTGAACTCTCCCGTAAACAAATATTTTCTTTTTGTAATGTGCTGCCAATATCTTCATTGTTCATATATAGATTTATATTACACTTCTATTTTAAATCAGATTTCAAGATTCTGTTAGACTCGTGCAAGGATACAAGGCTAAAAGTGGCGGGGGCATTCAAAATTCCCAATTTTAACAACAAATATGGCCAACGTTCACTTTCTTACTCGGTTCCTTCTACGTTCAACTTGATGCCCTCCTCACTGAAAACCTTGTCTAACATTTCAAAAATTAAAACTGAACTAAAATCTTATCTTCTTTCTGACACCTTTTGACAATGTTTTCCGATTTATTTATTTCTTTTTCTAAGCTCTTTGTTCTTTTTCTGTAATTTTTTGGATTTCACAAATTAACTGAATATGTCATGCAACCAAGTATTTATAGTGTTCCGTTCTCTGTATTGTCACCATCTTAAATAATTTATTAATTGTCTTTACCCCACAGTTAAGCCTTTTTCAGGCTTTGTGGGTTTTTTGATTATATTCTTGTTAGATTTATTTCTGTAGGCCTATGTAACATTAATTATTTATTTGTACAATTTTGCTATGGTGTATGATTAAAAAAAAAAAAAAAAAAAAAAAAAATACAAAAAGACTTTTGTACGGGGTTCGTGAAAGCTTTCATTAGTATTTAAAAAAATCAGGTGTGCGAAATCGAATTTTGCATTTACCCCGAAATTTGTGTTTTTCCATTGTTGGCATTTCCTCAAAAATGCCATTTTTGACCGTCCATTATTAAGCACTAAAAAGCATTGGAGGAAAAATTCTTCCTACGCACATTGAAATGACTCAAATAATGATCCGATTACAACCAAAGTTTAAATCCAATATGGCTGCTAATTCCTAATATCCACAACATCAAAGTGAATTGTGTAACAAAAAGAGTGTAAAAACAGCACAAAAACAGTATTCATATTGTGAATATTAGGAATTAGCAGTCTTATTGGATTTAAACTTTGGTTGTAATCGGATCATTATTCAAGTCATTTCAATGTGCGTAGAAAGAATTTTTCCCCCAATGCTATTTAGTGCTTAATAATGGACAGTCAAAAAGGGCATTTTTTGAGGAAATTCCAACAATGGTAAAACCCAAATTCCGGGTAAATGCAAAATTCGATTTCGCAGACCGGATTTTTAAAATACTAATGGAAGCTTTCATCAACCCCGCACAAAAGTCCTTTTGTATTTAAATCGATTTATTACGGATTTACCGGGCATTGTTTGATGCTGGGCGTAAAAATTTGGAAATAAGCTGGTATTCCAATGAGCAACATATAAACCACGATTTTGTGACGTAACCTTTGCCCCTACCAAAACTATAGAAGACACCTGTTTTGTAGGGAATTAAATGGTGAATATTTTGCCATTGAAATATTTTGTCTATCTCAAACAAATTTGGAGATATTCGATAACAAACATTTTTTGGCTGCCATTTTCCAATATGGCGGCCGAAGCTCCAGTTTGATTGTAGGGGAGTTTTAGTATGTTGATAAGTATCCTTTAAGGAAGGTCTCTGCAAAAATTCAGCAACATCGCAATTTTTTCCTCCAAAATTCTTATTTGACAGGATTATAGGCTATTTGGCCTAATTTACTTAAATTTTCATGAAATACATTTCTATAAAAAATATTTCATTTTCTCTAGTCAGGGACACTTCTGTGGAATTGCCCTATTATGTTGTCGTGTTACTTGCTCAAAATATCCCTGCATGCATTTTGATTAGGCCAACACTTGGCATCTATTTACAACTTTTAGCTGTGTGTCAATCTAAAGAACTGTCTCAAGTAGTTTTGCTTCAAACTATAGAAATCATAGGCTAGATAGGCCCTACATTATTTAAAAAAAAAAAAATTTCCCTAGTTTAAATTTTCCCTGGGCTACCTACCTAATTAGGTACTAGGCCCTATGGCATGTTATAATCTTCCAGGTAGGCCTACTATTAAAGTTGCATGAAACTGTAAACAATGCAACGTTCCATGTGCAGCAAATGAAACTAGACTACTGTAGGGCCTAACTGAGGAGGTTGGGATAAAATGCAATTTACCATATGTCTGAATCGAAATAAAGAAACACATTTATAACAATACTTTCAATACAACAACATTTAACTGGGAGGGGACGTAGGCCTGTTGCTTTTTGTAACAAAAATCAAAGTTTCTCATCAAATATCATGGAGGTTGTTCTTTGATGATCAATACAATTATTCCGAAACGACTGATAGTTGATTCAGCCCATACAAAATTAACAGCTCGTTCTGCAGAATGTGATAAAATATTTCTAGTCCAGACATTAATTGCTTTATTCTGTGGAAAATTTGTCCACTGCGATATCTACAACAATGGCACAAAGTCTGAAGCGCAACGCATCTCCCCTGCAATGTAGGCAACTTGCATATAGTGTGTGTCTGTTGCCGGGCAGCGAATCCGAATTCACTTACCGTACCGATTGCTCAATCTCGCCTCGGAGTCTGGTCTCGTCACAACCAATGTTGTCAGTAGATCGCTGCTCTTCATTCCGTAGTGCTAACAGTAACTTGTTATCTTATCAGTTCTCTCAGGACTGATGTTACGTCTTCCAAAGTAGGCCAAATGCTGAATATTATTCATCTCATCACGTAGGCTAATAAATATTGGAACATTGAATAACTAATAGGGCCTAATAACTTGCAAATGAATGCATGACTAACACAACAAATGTTGAAATGAAACTTCATTGAGCTAAGATTTCCGAGAAGCACACTCCAAAAAGACACACCAAAGATAGCTTCTGTTTCTGCCCCTACTTCGCTTTTCACTAAAATCTTTCTGCCGCCCCACGTGGGGGTGGGCTCCGGGAATGGGGAACTGTACTCATCACTAGTAGCGCGGACAACCGGGTTTTTAAAAAGTAAAAGGGGTCGGTCCCATATGCAAAAAACATGGGCAAATTTTGGGTTTTTGATTTTCGTCAACCAAAAATTTATAATGGTAATTTGGGGAAGTTACCAAGAATAGTATTTTTTAAAAAGTAAATTTTAGTCGGCAGAGCAATTTAGACTTTTTACCAAAGCGTTTGACACGTAGACCAATCAGATGGCCACATTGCGTAGTAAACTCGCCACCTTCTTATTTCCCTAGGTCTACGCAGCAAAGGCTCTAGGCCCTACTATATATTTATATCTGTCTTTGATTAATATGTCCTGGTTTTTATCAAAGGCTTGACTGAAAGTGAAATCACACCTTATGAAATAGGGCCTTTAATCTAAGTAGACCCTAACCACCAAATTATGTACTGGTACCGGTACCTACCTACGTAATAAATTAATTCTTATTGACAGTAGGTCCAGGACTAATTGGAGATTTTTTTCTTTTACAAACAGAGCGGCAAGTGTACGACAGGAGAAGTCACATCCAAGGCAGACAACAAGCAAACTTATTTTCTTGGCAAACACGTGTTTGAAAATAACTTATTTGATATATTTTGGGTGAGATAAGTATTTGATACATACTTGTGCAGACAAGTGCTGGGGCCTACAGCAGGTAGAAAGCTTCCAGAGGTCTGCATGGAAAAGAAAGTTCTTTAAAGCTAGATAGTGCCAGTATGCCTCAATCAAATAAAAGATTACCTAAAGGTCAAGTGAAAAAAAATGCTTCCGTTAAAAACAGCTCTCTTTCATTAGATTCTGTCAATGATTCTGATTCCAGTGAGAGCAGGGAGATGTTAAAATCAGCAGACATACAAAGTAAAGTGGCTTCATCTGAAGACTGTTCTAGTGATGAAGCTGTTTCAGACTCTCTCTGGTCCAAACTTGAAAATGACATCTCAAGAGATGGAACCCTGCCAACTAACATGCCCACTTGTGATGATGACCTTGCTGGTAAGGGCACACAGAAACAACTGAATGCATTTCCGATGTGCAACATTGTACTTGATGGTAGTTCTGAAAGTGATGAAGATTCTGATGCTGAGTCCAGGAAAGAGATATTGCGTTCAGCCGAGAAGAGAATTTCTCGAAATATTAGTACGTCCGAGTCGGACACTAGAAAAAGGATGCATGAGAAGTATGAAACTAGTTCAGACTCGGATAGTGCCCCTGAAAATGTTACATTTGAAGCTGGGCGTAAAACGGCAATGGAAGTGCTCAAACAAAGAGTTGACTGCATTCGTCAGGAAAAAGTAAAGAAAAAAGAACAACGGATGAAGAAATTGGAAAATTTAAAGAGACAGAAAGAAGAGAAATTGGTTCGTCTGAAAGGGCGCCCCACCGGTGTAGAAAATGATTCTGGTAGCTGCACGTCAGAATCAACTCGCAAACTTGTTGACAAACAAACTACTGTGAAGACAGAGAAAGGAGTAATTTTAGGTCAAAAACTGTACTTTTCCAGTGAATCGGAAACTACAGAGGGAAAAACTAAGCACGGAACAGGCAATTCCATTGGTACAAAACCAAAAAAGGGTCTAAAACGCTTGCCTGCAAACTTTTTAGATAGTCTGTCTGATCAAGCTACTCGCAAACATCAAGCTAAAGTTTCTTCAATGCAACTTGATGACCAAGAGGATTTGCAGCCAAAAAAAAAGCATATCAAAGTCAACAATTATGAAATGCAATTGGATACTGATTTTATCCCTCTTGAAAACAGCAGTATCACACAGTTTGGTGCGGTGCCCCTGAACAAGATAGGTCTAAGGAAGAAAACCGTTGCAGAGGAAGCAGCTGCTTTTCGGAAAAATAGGCTTTATGGCAATAAGGTCAAACGAACTTCAGGTATGTATCTGACCTGAGTCTGACCTTAAGGGTGTAGCCTACGGCCTATCATACAAAATAGAGGACAGGAATATAGCCTGTGTGTAGCGTAGGTACTGTTCTCACGTTAATAAGTGTTCAAGCTATTTACCTATTTAAAAAAACAAATATGCATATGAAAGATGAAATTCTCTACTAAAATGCTTCTCAAGTTTGGCTATTTAATTATTTAAAAAAACTAGGCCTAATTAGCCACAATTTTACAACATGTTAGAAAGTGCTAGAATTTTTATTGAGCAAGCGTAGCGAGCGTCTCCACTTGACTCTTATGGCTCCAATGTCTGTTTTTTTGTTGTTTTTGTTTTGTTTTTTTTCTGTTACTGCTTCAGTACAGGTCGCACAGTTTCTCTGATCGACCTGAAATTTTGCACACATGTACATACCACCTATGCGGGTTGCTGTATAGTTTTTGAACAAAATATTAGCCACAATTTTACAACATGTTAGAAAGTGCTAGAATTTTTATTGAGCGAGCGTCTCTACTTGACTCTTATGGCTCGAATGTCTGTTGTTTTTGTTTTGTTTTTTTCCTGTTACTGCTTCGGTACCTACAGGTCGCACTGTTTCTCTGATCGACCTGAAATTTTGCACACATGTACATACCACCTATGCGAGTTGCAGCGGTTGCTGTATAGTTTTTGAACAAAATATTAGCCACAATTTTACAACATGTTAGAAAGTGCTAGAATTTTTATTGAGCGAGCGTAGCGAGCGTCTCTACTTGACTCTTATGGCTCGAATGTCTGTTTTTTTTTTGTTTTTTTTCTGTTACTGCTTCGGTACAGGTCGCACCGTTTCTCTGATCGACCTGAAATTTTGCACACATGTACATACTACCTATGCGGGTTGCTGTATAGTTTTTGAACAAAATCCGATCGTTGGTAAAAAAAAAAAAAATGTTCCGAACGTTATGAAATTTTGCAGGGTCAATAAGTACAACATTCTCTCCTATTTTACAAATTTTCAGCTAAATCGGTCAAGACCTTAAGTAGTGAAGATAGAAATTACATTATAGTAACGTTACCATGCCAACGGAAAGTCGCACGAGAATTCTGGTCACTATGCACTGCCACCTAGAAGTAATCAAAATACTATCGAGGAAGCAATCAGTGTATTATTTGTTATCAAAGAGTTAAATAGTTTTCCCAAAGAAATTATGTCAAGGTCCTCTAGATGGTGGTGGATTTTATACATTCTCTCCTATTTTACAAATTTTCAGCTAAATCGGTCAAGACTTTAAAAGACTTATTGGTATGTAACATTATGGGAATGTCGTACTCGGTCGTGTTGCACGTACCGGTGCTCGCTCAACAACGCGACGGGACTTAAGCGTTTTCCTAGTAACTTATAGGCCTAGTGCAGTCTTGGGGAGGAACACTTTCCTTTTTCAGGAACTTTTGTGGAAACGCGTTCCTTTTCTTAGATCAGGAACTTGTAACGTCAAAGTTACTATTTCGTGGGAACGATAAGTTCTTTTTGTCGACGTAATCCAGTCGAATTCCAGTACCAGTACCGGTACCTGATATCGTACCTAAACTGCAGTATGAAAAATATCTTGGGACATCTTGTGTTTACGAAAATGGCGCCACCCTCTTCAGATGGCCTGGGACTCATTTTAATAAATAAAAGTACCGTGAAAAGAACTCAGTTCCTTTTGAGGAACGAGGAATGTCTCGGTTCCTTTTTAGGCAGAAATAACTCAACTTTTCAGAGTTTCTTTTTTGGGAGAACGTTCCCAAGACTTGCCTAGTGTTTTACACATCCGCACAGCTTATTAAACTTAAATGCAATATTTGCTGCTTGATCAATGAAAATGAAATCCTCTACTACTTTGTCGCTGAAACTTTCTCTACCGTACCTAGTTTACACATGGGCCTAAATAGCTAAAAACGAGGCTCTTACACTAGAAACAGTTACTCACAATTTGTTGCTGTTCTCGCGCACCCTTGTGTGCCCGAGCATGCAACCACACAACCGAATAAAGTGCGGAGCTAGCAATTTTGGTTGGTCATGTGCAGTTTGCGTTCCAATTGATGACTTAAATTTTACCCACCTCCTGACGTCACGAGGCAACATGGCGGAATGATTTGGTATATATCCTCGTTTTGCAAGTTGTCGCTTGTTGAACGGCGGAAAACTTATCATGCTGTAACTTTTATTCTATTCATTATTTGGACAAAACTTAAAGGAATATTATTTAGCAAACATATTCATCATCATTATCCATCGCCGTCTCCTGCTTCTGGCAGGGTCAGCTTGGGTTTAGCAACAAAATTTTTCCACAATCGTATCTCTTCCACATCTTCCCAGCTCTCTCCTCTTGCCTCCAAGTCTTCTGCTATGATGTCCTTCCATCTCTTCCTGGGTCTTCTTCTTCCTTCTTCATTCCTTCTTTCATACATTTTCTTGGGCATCCTATTTTCCCCCATTCGTTTCATTATGTCCATACCATCTCAACCTTGTCCTTCCTATTTTATTTATTATTTTTTTTAAATTTTTTTCACTTGTCCTTCCTATTCTGTCACTTAACTTTTCTACACCTAGTATTTTTCTAATGTCCGTGTTTCTTATTCTATCCCTTCTCGTCTTGCCCACTGTGCTCCTCAGGAATCTCATCTCTGCCGCCTGCATCTGACTCTCCTCTTGATCTCCCATTGTCCAGGTTTCTGCAGCATAGGTAAGGATCGTACGAAATAAGTTTTATATAGTGTCATCTTATACTGAATAGGTATAGCAAACATAGCATTCCTTTCCGTCTAATAGTGATTATTTCGAATTTTTAGACACATAGGCTTACTAACTTATTATTTTGATGTACCGTACCTACGCATAAAACAAATCAAAGTATAAGTTTTCTCAACTTCAATTATTGAGTAAAAACTACTCATCGGATTTTGACAAGACCTCTTTCAAAAAATGTATCTGGATGTTTAGACAAGAAATAAATAAACTTTCAAGATAGAAAGTGCACTAAACGAAAATTTTCAGCACATGCTAATATGAAGAGTATATGTTTTCATCTAATGTAGGCCTATGCACTTTTGACGTGCGGACGAGCCATGAAAACCTGTACGCTGCATATTACTACATGCTGTAAATTTTCGTTCGGTGCACTTTCTGTCCACAAAGTTAATTTATTTCTTGTCTAAACTGGCAGATGCATTTTTTGAAAGAGGTTTTGTCGAAATCCGATTAGTAGTTTTTTGTCAATTGAAGTTGAGAAAACTTAGTCGTATTGATTATTTATTAAGTAAAATGCATAATTGTCATAACAAGCTAACAGCTGTGTAAAAAAAAAAATAATCGTTTTTAGAAGGAATGATATATTTGCTAAATATTATTCCTCTTAAGTTTTGTCCAAATAATGAATAGAATAAGAGTTAGATCGTGAAAAGTGTTGCGCCATTCAACAGACGTAAAATTGGCATATCGGAATCTATCAGGTAACCTATCGATCGTTTTAAGCTCTGCCCATCACCAGTCGTCTTTATGTGGAGACAGCTGAGAAGGGTTCTCGTTACAGAAAGTTTCACTATTTTGTTTATCAATCCAGAAATTAAGAAATCCGTATCTCAGCTCATGACCCGATTTTTTTTACCAAAATTGGTAATTTCGAACTAAGTCCTATCGGCAAAAAACTCCGGTAAGAAATAACATGGTAATGATATTCTTTGTCCCGTGACCTTGGAGGAATGGATAATAAAATCAGGAATCGCAAAAGGGGGCCTACACCCGAACCAACAAGGAAGCGCGCAGCTCCACAACATGCTGCTGGAATTATGCACAGTATTTGATTTCCAACCAAATAAACTACTAGGCTTAGGCCTATACAAGCCTAAAATGGCATACAGTACAAAGAAGCATCAAACTGAATCTAAACTCGGGCCAAACAAACAACAGAATCAAAAATCGAATAATGCACCCAAAAGTAATCGTGACATCGAGAACACAGCTGACAAAAATCTGTTCCCTGATGGAGACCCGAACAAAACAAATTCTTTAGCTGAAAATGAAACTACAAGAATCAAGAAAAAGAAGCAAAAAACAACCCTACAAAAACAACAAGGAAACCCACCCTAATTGAAATCGAAGGGAACTTATTCAGGACCCCAAATAATATTCCCTTGGCACACTGTGTTGCCGCTGATTTTGGCATGGACAGAGGTGTCGCAGCCATTTTTAAAAATAAATTTGGAAACGCAAACAACCTCAGGAGCCAAATGAAAGGAGTCGGTGATGTAGCTATGCTCAACGCAAATGGTAGAGACATATTCTACCTCATAACAAAACTCCAATCACACCACAATCCAAACGTAAACGATCTCAAACGCACCCTGACAAAAATGAAAGAACTATCTACCTCATACAACATCCCCCAAATAGCCATGCCACGAAGTGGAATGGATAAGATGTACTGGCCTCTTATTAGAGACCTGTTAATAAGTACTTTTGAAAACTGTAATACTCAAATCCTAGTTTATACGTTTAACCCTCCACAAAAGCCTACATCACCAAATTTGAGCCAATCACAACAAGAAGAAGACATCTCCCCGAGCCATCCTACGATCTCCACTGAATCCGAGACCACACCAAGTACGTTTCAGTCGATGGCATCAATCGGCTCTTCGAGTCAGGCCACGACCCCAAGAAGCACCAAGTCCGATAAGGCCAGCGAAAAATTAAAAATAAAACTAGACTACACATCAACATCGTCATCAGATAATGAAATAGACTATTTAACTGATTCCGATGATGATTTTTTAGGTTTCGACACAAATCCAGAAATGACATTGTCTGAAATTAGACAACTAACTTACCCATTTTACCCTTTTTGGACAGGATCACCCCTACTAAACACTCCTTAGCCATACCCGAATTTAGCTATAACACTAACACTAATACGATCAATAACTCCCAATCCACTAACGCACTACACATTTCACCATCACTAACACACAATGACTCACTTACAGACATAATTATAGCACATCAAAACATCAGAAACCTAAGAAATAATGCCATAGAACTACAAATATTTCTTGACGAACAAAACAACACAGGACAGACTATTGACATTATGTGCTTAAGTGAACATCACATGAAAGAGAATGAAGTTGTAAACATTCAAAATTACCAATTAATATCGACATTTAACAGGAAAATATTTGCGATGGGCGGTGTGGCAATAATGGTGGTCGATAAATATATTAATAGCATAATAGATAGACAAGATATCTCTGATAGTATTGAAAAACACTTCGAATTTGCAGCTATCGAGTTTTTCCCGGAAGGACAGAAAGATAAACAGTCTGGCATTATAGTAATGTGTGTTTATAGGTCACCACTCGGCGATACAGATGTATTTTTCAAGAAATTAGAATCTGCCTTAACAAAAATCATTCACGTTAACAAAAAAAGACTTATACTAACCGGTGACTTCAATATCAATCTTTTAAAGGATAATGCAACCAGCACTGAATTCATTAACCTACTCGACTCATTCAACCTCACACATACAGTCACAGTACCCACTAGGTTAGACAAGTACCATAACTCAGCATCATTAATAGACAACATCATAACTAACATAGAATTAGATTGTGACACAGAAGTTATAGACAATGGCATATCGGACCACCATGCTCTGATAGCAAAAGTTCCCTTAAATAGATTCAAAAAGCAATTAGGTAAGAAAACAATAACAAAACGAATATTTAACGACAAAAACATTGACAGATTTAACCTTACACTTGAAACAACAGATTGGACATCCGTATACGAAGCCCAGACTCCTAATGAACAGATGAACGCTTTCTACAAAAATTTTAATGTAGCTTTCAATGATCATTTCCCTATTAAGAATATTAAACTCAACAATAAATACAAACCACAATCCTGGCTGACGCATGGCATAAAAGTATCGAGTAAAAATAAACTTTGTCTCTATAGACTATCACAACACTTTAGTAAATGTAAATTCATTCGAGACACTTATGATAAATACAAAAAAACTCTTAAAAATATCATAATACATGCAAAAAGACTGGAGATAAGCTCTCAAATCAGTAATACAGATAACAAATCAAAAGTTGTATGGGATGTGATCAACAAGCACATAAAAAAGAGTGGAAGGTCAGGTGGAAACATGGAACTTGAAAGTGACCAACAAAAACAACATAAAATAATATCTGACCCTCTAGCAATTGCTAATGAATTTAATAGTTACTTTTGTAACATTGCCCATAATCTCACTAGTAATTTAAAAACGAAGGACAACAGCCACCGAAAACACTTAATTAAGTCAAATAAAGAAGCAGAAAAATCATTGTTCCTAGCACCAACCTCCGAAAAAGAGATATCGGAAGTAGTTAAAAACTTAAAGAACAAAAATTCTTGTGGGCCAGACGGCATACCAATAACACTGATTAAAAAATGTATCCACAACATTGCAAATCCGCTATGTTTTGTTTTTAACAATTGCATTGAAACTGGTGTCTTTCCAGAAAAACTAAAGGAGGCCAAAGTAATTCCACTCCACAAAAAAGGCAAAAAATCCCTAATAGAAAACTACAGACCAATATCTCTTTTACCCGCATTTTCAAAAATTTTAGAATCTATATTAAACACTCGTATTGTAGCATTTCTCGAAAAGAATAACTCAATTTCTGAATGCCAGAATGGATTCAGAGCAAATAGATCTACCCACAACACAATCGTGTTAATTGTATTGAAAAAAAGACTCCGGTAGCAGGAATTTTTTGTGACCTCACTAAAGCATTCGACTGCATGAATCATAACATCCTACTGGACAAATGCAGTTACTACGGCATCAGAGGCACCCCGCTAGCTCTTATTAAATCCTATCTTAGTAACAGGCAACAGAAAGTCGAGGTAACCCACACTAACGAATTCGGGACTGAAATCAAGTTTCTCTCCGATAATAAGAATATCTCTGTTGGAGTTCCTCAGGGTTCAATAATAGGTCCTTTATTCTTTCTAATATTTATCAACGACTTTCCTTTTAATATACTTGACACTGAAATGTTTGCCGATGATGCAAACACAATAGCCATAGCCAATAACATATCAACTCTAAAACAAATGTCTGAAATAAAAATTGCCAATGCCACAGAATGGTTCAACGATAATGAACTGCTATTAAATGAAAACAAATCTATAATTGTTGAATTTCACAAAGACCCTCGGGTAGAAATAAAAACAGTATACAATAGTACAAATAATACCTCAATCAAAGTAGGGGCCTCAACAAATTTTGTGGGACTCATAATAGACAGTAAACTCAAGTGGCACGAACACATCAAAGTGCTGATTAAAAAAACTTAACTCTGGCTACTTTGCAATCAAATCAATCAAGTCTGTAGCAAACATTGCAACAGCCAAACTAGTATATTACTCTAACTTTGAGTCACACATAAGGTATGGGATTGAATTCTGGGTTGTTCTCCCAGTACCAAGAAAGTTTTTATAATTCAAAAGAAGGTTATCCGGTCAATGCTGAACAAGTCTCGAAGATCACACTGTAGACCTCTCTTCATCAAATTAAATATTTTAACACTCTATAGTTTGTTCATTCTACAGGCAATCCTAAAAGTTAAAAAAAACATAAAAACACTTCCGACAAATAACAATATCCACACCCACGACACACGTCTAAAAAACGACATACATGTAAATTATTTTTCAAAATCTTCAACCCAAACAAACTCTGACTACACACACATAAAATTGTTTAATAAACTACCGACTGAACTAAAAAACATAGGCTCATTAGATCGTTTAAATACTCTGTAAAAAAGTTCCTTATCTCAAAAGCTTATTACTCCATAAACGAGTATTTAGTTGAGAACCTAGTATAATTAAGTTAAGTTTGGACTCAAGATTATGAAAGTGTAATTCATGAACATATTTCTTGTCTATTTATTTATATAATAATTTATAACTATAAGTTTTACTGTTCTCTATATTTTCTGTATTTTGTCTGTACATCTGAAAATGCTTCTTGCAAAATGTAGATACTATGACAATAAACCATTTATTATTATTATTATGATTTTGATAAAAATACTATTAGCTTATTCGACAGCCTTCTCTGTAAATCCGCTAGGCTAGCTTATATCTTGTTTTGTAATTTGAGCAATAGTCAGGCGACATACCTGGAGAATACTTCAATTTTAGTATAAGAGCATGAAATTTGGCATGATGATCGGACATACCCTACTGATGATTTAAGCAAATGGAGCCAATCGAAAATTTACCCAGGAACCCCTCAAATTAAAGATGGCGTCCAAACATGGACTAATTCTTTAAAAAAATATTTATAAAAATTATGGTCCTATGAAATTCATTTTCACTTTACGCACGTACTACTTTCCAGTACTGAATATAAATTTAAGGTTCAAATTAACTTTTTTTAATCAGAAACCTCTCAAAATTAAAGATGGCGGCCAAAAAATCAGTTTGTCATTCATTAACAGATTTGATTGAATTTGTTTTGTGACATTTATTGGTCACATAGGCCCTAACCTAGAAAAAGTTTGAAAAAGGACGTAACAAGATTTTTAATGTGATTATTTACTTATTACTGGTAACCTGATAAAAACACACTAGTGCGTATTTAGCAAACACTAAATAATGTTAAATACGTACTAGTGTGTTTTTATCAGGTTTGGCTACCAGTGATAAGTAAATAATCACATTACAAAATCTTGTTTTGTCCTTTTTCAAACTTTTTCTAGGTTATGTGACCAATAAAATATGTCATAAAACATATTTTTACCTCAAAATGAAACTCAGCAGCTCAATATACGTGTAGAAACCGAAATTCAATCAAATCCGTTAATAAATGACAAACTGATTTTTTGGCGGCCATCTTTAATTTTGAGAGGTTTCTGATTTAAAAAAGTGACGAACACAAATGAACACACATGAACACAAATGAAACACACCAAAATGCAAAAGAACTTTTACAAGATGTATTTTTTTTAGTGGCCAACCCGGACGGGTTGACGGGCTCAGAAATTATTTATCTTTTTTTTGCAATGTTTTCTCTTGAGCACTTTTGGTCTTTGAACTTCAGGGGCTAGGGCAAAATTTTCAAAACCCCAAAAATGCAAAACTTTAAGTTGCCAGTTGACCGTAATAAAAAGATGTGATGCTGGTAACTACTCCATATAACCACAAGAACAATATATAAAGTTACATAAGGGGGGCTTCAAAACCTCTAAAATAATATATAATAAAATTGAATGTTGAATTTAAAAAAGTCATGCCCGGACCCCATTTCTATATGCCCACACTACCCATCAATGTTTTGGTTTTGGGAATATCCATTGAACATTTTGTTCTGGGGAGAACACTGCAGTAGGTAATGAAATAAATTGTCTAGATGCTTTATTATTTATTAATAACATTTGCATGTCTTTTCAGCAAATGTTAACAACATACGAAAGCAAAAGTTGAAGGCTTGTGGAATGGATCGCCTGGTTACGCATCACTAGCAAGAACACTATAGCCTTCATTAGAACTGGAAAGTGTGTGGTGCTCGGTGTGTAAGTTTAGTTGCCATTATCGTGCGAGTGGACGGTCACAATGCGATTCAATCCTCCAGAAGGCCTGCATTGGCTGTGCTGTTAATTTGTGGTTTCAAGGGTAAAAATAATAATTAGCATGTAGATCTGTATTCATTATAATAGTGTATTTATATACTTTGTAGCAGGCTTGGATTGGTTAACTCTGTAAATATGCTTGTACGAGTTCGCCTAGTACTTTCTGAGTGAATTTGTTTTGTAATGCAATCCAATAAATGTTACACAACTGTTCATTGCTGTCCATATTTTAATCTAAAGGAAGGCCTACATACCTAATATAATGTTTATTTTTATTTTGTATTTTTAGTGAGTTTTATACCCTCGTCATTACATTTTCTAATTGGTACCGTATTGTTCTGTAAGCCTATTTCTTTCATTCTTTTGAGTCTCATCCCTTACCAGCTTATTATGCATGCTTGAGGATATTTTTTTTATATTTCAACAAGAAAAGTTAGGGGTTGGCTTATATTCATGTTTGGACTATATTCTGGACTCTATACGGTAATACGTACAGTACTACTAATTGATGTTTATGCCTGCCTAAATATGAATTTATTGATTTCAATTTTAAAATGGTTTACCTGGTACTAGTTGTATACCAGGTAACAATCTGAAACATATATTATTCTCAACCTATGTTTCAATACACTTATTGTGATAAAGATTTGTGACATAGGCCTACCGTGTTCATGACACTTTGCTGACATCTTTGTCGTCGCTTGACAGAGATGTCCGTACTCCGTATAATGCCATAACCTGTTAACAAACAACAGTATTGCCAGTTTCTCCATAGATTTTAGTTGGCATCTAAAAGCCAACAGGTAATGTTAATGAGAAGGCTACTGGTACCCTGTAGGACAAATGCTGCATTCCAGAGAGCTCACTTGCACAGATCCAACAGGGAACCTGCACTACTGTACTAGGTACACCAATAAAATGAATTAACCGTACTGGCGGACAAGCGACTGGTTGTTTATAAAATCAACTGAACGAAAACCTTACAAATTTTTAAGAATGAAAAAGTCTTGGATATGGAAATTGCTATCCTACTAGTCAAATTTAGGACGCTCAAATTTTATCTATTGAATGTAGTTTCCATGGCCACATTTTACCATCATATCAATTTGCAGTGTTTTATTTTGTTGATTTCCTAGACAACATGTGGCTTGTACTATTGTTTCATTGCTGTAGTATAGTAGTGCAGGTTTCCTATTGTTGTCAACACTGACTACGTAGATCACACACCTTAGAAACGGTTTAAAGTCAATACGGTTCTAATTGAAATGGTTTGAATTTTGATATACTTGTTGGTTTAGAGAAAATCTCTTGAGTTCCAATACACTTTGGAAAATGATTTGGATAACTCAAATCGGTAGATCAGTGCTTGATAAACGCGTCAAACCCTTTCAAGGGAAATGACAACGCGCTATATCAATTTCAGAATTCCAATATTGATTTTGATTCTACTTCCGATCTGACATCCAAAGCTAAAAACATACCCTTACTCCATTATCTATATATGGATGCAATCATATTATCTGGAAGATAAGCAAGAAGAAATGTTGCTCGTAACCTAGAAAAATGTTTTCCAAAATGGCTGGCGTGTGACAAAAGCTTGAACTGTTTTGGTACAATCAGTTTGAAATTTTGATGTACACTTATTGTTCAGCCTGAATTGTTTTGAATTAACCGGTTTGAAACTGTGGTAAACGTAATCACTGAAGTGTGTGTGAGCTCTCTGGATCGCAGCATCTAATCTACAGGGTACCAATAGCCCAGCCAGCTCTCTGGATCGCAGCATCTAATCTACAGGGTACCAATAGCCCAGCCAGACATGTGCCATTTTGTTTCTACATTGAGCCCTAAAGTTTCCTGATCTGATCACCCTGCCTTTATTTTATGGTGTTCAATCTAGAAATTATAAAATCCAACTGAATGAGATGGGAGCAGACGTCTTGACTAATCTTTGAGAGGAAATTTTACTAGGAATGCATTCTCGGGAACTTTTACTGAAACAAGTTATTTTTCAACATAAGGAACTCATTTAAAACTAGGGATGCACACGATAATTAATATTATCGATTGATAATCAATAATGGATATAATTTTGATAGTCGATAACCAAAATTCATTATCGATTATCAAAATATCAAATAATTGGTTATTGGTGGCACGAACCAATCTCTAAATACGGAGATAATCTCACGTTGTATCCATGCACTGGCTGGGCTGATGTTGTTACACTCGAGATTTATGTTTGTAAATGAGCCATTAGTCGATAACGGAAACCAAACACTAGACATCGGAGACAGCGAGGCAGCAAACGGAACGTGATTGTATTGTTTTGACTTACACTTGTCACACTTGAGATTCCACTTATAGGTCGGAGCAGGCTTTGTTGGTGATATCGATTCGATAATGACATATTGATGATAATCGATAATGAAAGAAGTATTGATGTGCATCCCTAGATGATAGTTATAACAAAACTAAAGTTATTTATGTGAATGGAAATAAATAAATTAAAGAAATGTGTATGATGTGAATTAAATTTTATTAAACAGATTACTTTGGATGAGAAATTTAGAAAGTTTGGCGCCATTATCATATGATAGAAGTTCTTTATATGATAGGGAGAGATCAAATTGCGTGCGCAAGGCATCATATTTGGTACATTCTGCTAGCATTAAGATGCATGGTTTAAGGCAGTGTTTCTCAACCTTTTGTTGCACACGGACCACCTTCACAATCTCATAAATCGGATGGACCACCACATTCAAAATTGGGCCCTATAGTTATGGGGGGGGGGGGGGGGGGGGGTCATATTTTCTTGTTAAAGTAGGTTAGGGCATCGAGAGACTATCATTAATTGTCGTAGTTATAAAACTAATTGTTTTTGTATCAGTTTTACCTCAAACTCTCTCGGCTTGCCCCCATTGTAAACTATTTTTTTGATATACGTACCCTTACAAGAAAATGTGAAACTTTATCTGCAGCCTGACTTAGTAGTAGGTGAGAAATTAATTATTAGTTATTGTGAGCAGTGTGGGTTTGTTTTTTATTGAAACTATTTATTTCGGGCATCTTTTATGCACCTTTTACAAACTAATGCATCATGATTTTTGCAGGTTTCGTAGTAAGAATCATTGCAAAAAAGTTTGCACCTGCAAACATCATACTTGAGGATTTGGTGCCTGCTGTTCCCATGGGAAATGAAAAATTATTTTACATATTATATTCAGAATTTAGTTTTCTTTTAGCACTTTGTTTAGTTTTTCATCAGCAGATTATATAATTTCTTTATTACTGATCACTATGTGCCCCTTCACCTCCCTTTAGTGACGATTCTCTTCTCACAACACATGGGAATACAAACGCATTATTTTCTTTGATTAAACTGTAATGAATTGATTTTTAATGTTTTCTCTCTTTGAAACAAAATAATACTATTTAATAAAAAAAATATATATATACAGTATTAAATACTGGTACGAGGTATACGTGGTGTGGTTTGGCAGAAAGAGGGTTTTAATTTTTCATCTGTGCCATACTATGTGTGTATCAAACCTATTACAAAGTAGAACTTATGAGCTATGCTAAGTTGACAATGTTCAATGTTACGTTCTGTTTGTAATTTGCAAGTTACGCGCAAAGAGAAATTGAAAATAACAGGATGTTAAAAATGTTTGAAATTAATAATATAACAGGATGTTAAAAATGTTTGAAATTAATAATATAAATTTAAAATGTATAACATACATAAAAATGTTATCTGTCCTCTACCACCGCGGACCACCGGTTGAGAACCACTGGTTTAAGGTACATCACAAGTGTCCAGGGGTCGAAATTAACTTTTTTTGCCACTAGCCCGTCCTCTAGCCCGAGAGCATTTTTACTAGCCCGCAATCAAATAGGTCATATTGATATAAAACGATCATACGTGAATGTTTGGCCCAAATAAAATGCGCGCCCTCAGGTGTTGGTTATTTCTGCTAAACAGTTGGTAATATCTTTTCCAAATTTTGCATGAATGTTAATAAAGTACTTAATATTGATATCCGCAATTGGTTGTAAAAAATAAGCCTTAATTTTCCATTGCGAGACACAAGTCCAAAACGTGAAAAATGGGAAATTCAAAACATGGATTTCAATTCTGGAAATTCCCACCAAACCGTTTATATTACGATAAAACCAAATAAACCTGTGCGTTCACATTAATTTAAACGTTGATATCCAGTATGCAAATTTGCGTTAAAAAATCTGTTCACTTGGAATAAATTCCTGAATGTGATTTCACAAATTTTTAATTCAAAATCAATTAATTAATGTAGGAATACGCAGGCTGTATATCATTCATTTATTCTTTATTAACGTTATTGTGAAATTTTATAACGGTGTTGAACCCATTTACACAAAAAAAAAAAAAAAAAAACAGAAAGCTGTGCGCCTAAGCTCGTCCGCGGGAGCCTCAGTGACTCCTCTAAAATCACAATATTCGCAGGGTTTGACGTGTGGGTGTGGAGAACTAGGGAGTGACCGGAAACAAATTTTTACAATAATATTAGCCTAAATTATGAGATTTTTTATTTTGTTTACGTGTTTAGAATGATTTTCCATACTAGGTAGCACCCAACTACTGGCAACTCGTTAGTATATCGGTGAGAAATATTAAGATTTTTGAAAGGCAATTGGGAACTCTGGAAAAAGTACTCCCCTTGCGGGCTAGTGAAATGAGATTTTTACTAGCCACCAAAGTTTTACTAGCCTCGAGCGAGCGTTAATTTCGACGTAATTTCGGCCTATCTCTCCAGGCAAGAGTGGCGCTTTTTGACCATTTTTTTTGTTTATTTGGATTAAGGACGCGTCAACCGTTGGGTCATAATGCACCACTCTAGCCTAGGGGATATGGGGAGGAGACGTCCATGCTGGTCAGAACCAGCCACGGGTATAGGGAGAAAAGGGGGTTCTCGTCGTCATTGTCTTTGTCATCGTTCGTTGTGTCATTGTCATCGTCGTCAAGGGAAGGGGGCAAGGTCCCCGACGACGATTGCCAGAGCTCGCCTCTATTTTCGGGGAGTAAAATACTACCCTTCATACTAGCTGATGTTTGCGAGGTGGACTTTTTTTCTTGAATCGCCTTTTACGATTAGCAGAGCCATGCTCTGGGCCAATTCTACCCCGGGCCCAGACAGAATCGTCTTTAATTTTTCATACTTTGACGCTTAGGGAAGTACCTGTTCAAGGGGTCATTCACCGGCCGTTCCATTTAGCCTGGGGTGAAGCCTATCTGTTCAACAAGGGTCTGTGACCACAAATGTTTGTAAGATTATACTAGGGAAACGCCAAAGTTGTTGTTAGACGAGTGAGTGAGCCATGTGTTGAGTACCCGCTAACATTAATTTTCTTTCCTTTACCATAGGCCTCTCTAGGCTATCATAGGCTAGAGTGGCGCATTATGGCCTTTCAGTTGACGTGCCCATATAGGCCTACCAACTAAACTTAAAAACCCTATTATTTATACCACAATATAATTATCTAACTTGAATGCAAATGTTCCCGGGTACTCAACACATGGCTCTCTCACTCGTCTAACAACGACTTTGGCGTTTCCCTAGTGTGTTATTATATTGTCTATGTAAAATGGTACTTGTGCTGTATTAAATAAGCCTAAAAATAAATTACATTTTGGAGAGTCTGAAAATCATGAAATTATGATGGCTAGACTTCACATTTGTCCAGTCAAAAATTGACTTGCAATTTGAAGTTAATTTAAAATTATCAATCATGTTAATATCTTATAATGGATCATTTACGAACATAATAATAGCAACATAACCAAAATATGTCCCATACTTTATATTAAAGTGAACGCTGTGTACCTATGAACGATATTTTACAAAACTCTACATCTCATAAATACGGTTAGAGAAAAATAAAAGGTTATTTAATTATCTACAGGCAAGGCAATAATATTAAATAAGACAAAAAGTTTTAAGTTTTCAAGAGAGTTTGATCATCATAAAATTATTTACTATATAGTCTTCTCAAACCTGTCCGGCAATGGCGGCGCTATGGGAGGGGGGGCACTTGCCCCCCCCCCCAACCGGTTTAAAATGCCTGCCGCACGCGTAATATTACTAAAATTAAGACATCAAATCACAAATTAATTTTTGTCATTAGGACCCCCCCCAATTACATAAATTTGTACAAAACGGCAGCCAAGCTCTCCTTCAAAAGTCTTCGGCTGTGAATCCTGTGTGATATAAAAGTTGAGCCAAGCATTTCATTCTTTCTCCCTAGTTTCGCATTGAAAAGAAGTAAGATCATTTCGCCTGTTGACGAGCGCCAAGCCAACAATTTTCGTGGTAAATTAAGTAAAAATCTTAAACTGAAAATCTTAAAAAAAATTACTTGGCCATTGAATTTGGTTCATTACGAGAACTCTAAAAAGTCAATGGCCAAGTAATTTTTTTTATGATTTTTAGTTTTAAAATTTTTACTTTTTTTACCACGAAAATTGTTGGCTTGGCGCTCGTCAACAGGAGAAATGATCTTGCTTCTTTTCAATGCGAAACTAGGGAGAAAGAATAAAATGCTTGGCTCAATTTCTATATCTTACAGCATTCACAGCCGAAGACTTTTGAAGGAGAGCTTGCCAGCTTGCCGAGGAGCTGCCATTTTTTTTACAAATTTTTGTAATTGGGGGGATATAACACATATTTTTGTTGTTTGTTTCATATCAAGGCGTGAAATACGTGTAAAAGTGGATACAGTGCCTTTACAACAGATTGTCTAGAAACAAAAGCTACCATCTTTTGTTTTTGTTTACAATCTGTAGTTGGCCATATACAATGTTTTTATTAAATTTCCTATGGTTAATATTGTCGTCTTGGGTTTTTGTGCGAATGATTTGTTGACCGGACTATAACACATTGACGCATAATTTTAATCAGCAGTTAGAATATTCAAATTGTATTAAATACGACCTAACGTTTTTCCCAAAGTTAAGGGTGGTAGGGAACAGTGGGGGTGAAATATCGCTTGCCTCCCGGCGGATTATTATGTTTCATATTATTATGTAGCATCATGCCAAATTTCATGCTGATAGCTCATCATTTGGTGCCTTCATGGTGAATGATGGAAATCAAGATAAAAATAATATAAACTATTAGGGATGGTGGTTGAAAAAATGTGGTTTAGGAAATGAGAAAAGGCCGATTGGGTTAAAACACATTAAAACATAATTTTAATAACTAATTTGAATGAAAATTCAATTTTGGATTAGAGCTATGAATTATTTCAATTTTAGGGGATGATTTACGGGGTGTTGGGGATGGAATATCGCTTGCCTCTCGGCGGATTTTTTCATTGGATGAGCGTAGCGAGCGAAGCAAAGATTCCATTTCACTACACTGGAGAGAAAAATCCGGAATGTTTTTTTCCTTTTTTTTTCTTTTTTGTATTTTTGTGTGTCTAACACGATTTCGGCTAAACCGATACTCCGATTGCGATGAAATTTTATGGAGACCTTCGATATCTCTCAACTTAGAACTGCCACGTTTTTGAGCGCAATCGGAAAATTATTTCTCATAAAAATCGCAATTTTGCGATTTTTTTTCCCGATTTTCTTCAGCTTATAACACCTTCATGCTTTATCCTATTTTAATGTTTTTTTCACAGAACCTCAATTTTATGAATTTAGGTATTCGTGTGAAATTTGAGCGCAATCAAAAAAATATTTCTCATGAAAATCAACATTGTACGTTATTTTTCTTTTTAAAACAATTCTTTGACTTATAACACCTACATGCTTTATCCTATTGTAATGTTTTTTCACAGAACCTTAATTTTATGAATTAATATATTCGTGTAAAATTTGTGCGCAATCGAATAATTATTTCTTTTAAAAATTCCAATATTACGATTTTTTCATTTTTAAAATTACGATTAATTAAAAAAAAATTAAGTTAATTTTTTATTTAATTAAATTAAATTTTTAAAAAATCTTCAACTTTGTAATGATTTTTTCACAGAACAATAGAAAATTCGCATAACACATGGCAGCTCAATGCACCAATTACGCTCATCCAACAACGCGGCGGGACTTAAGCGTTTTCCTAGTATTATTATGTAGGCTACCATCATGCCAAATTTCATGCTGATAATTCATTAGGCGCCTTCATGGTGAATGCTGGAAATCAAGGTAGAAATAGTATAAACTATAAGAGATGGGGGTTGAAAAAATGTGGTTTAGGAAATGAGAATAATGGTCGATTGGGTTAAAACATTAAATCATAATTTTAATAACTAATTTGAATAAAAAATCAATTTTAGGTTAGAGCTATGAAATATTCCAATTTTAGGGGATGATTTAGTTGGGGGTGGAATATCGCTTGCCACTCGAAGGATTATTTTTCATATTTTTATGTACCATCATGCCAAATTTCATGAGGTGCCTTCATGGTGAATGCTGGAAATCAAGGTAAAAATAATATAAACTATTAGGGATGGGGGTCAGCAAAATGTGGTTTACCTACAGGTAATGAGAATAGGCCGATTGGGTTAAAACACATTAGAACATAATTTTAATAACTTATTTGAATGAAAATTCAATTTTGGGTTAGAGCTATGAATTATTCCAATTTTAGGGGGTGGAATATTGCTTGCCTCTCGGCAGAAGTATTTGAGTCTGAGGTACATAGTGTGGTCCAAGTTTCATAGATCTAAAATGTACCGTTTTCTCTGTAGGCTCTTATTCCTCTGTCAGAATCCCATAGCTAGCTAGCCACCCAGCCAGCCGGAAGGTTTTCTCGTCGATTTTTACGCACTTTTTTTATCACGGATCGGGCTGATTTTTTTTTTGTATGTCATGGACCACATAATATCGTGTGCAGATAGCTGAAAACCCCCCAACTCGGGTAGGAGTAAGCAGGGTCGAGTTATCATCGCCTACTAGCAGTCGCGTGCGCTTGGCTTCGGGCGAACGACCGTCACTCTAGATAACGTCCATATGTAGGTAAAACGCAATCCCGTGAGTTGCCATTTTTTTCAGTTAAAACATGACTAAATAACTAGTATGGTCAAACAAATTTGCCTTTGGCGAAAGGGCGTCCGGCAGATGGGGAGGGGCTTTGCCCCAGCCCCCGGCTACCCGCCATTACTTGCCCCCTCAGTTTATTTCCTTGCCCCTCCTCTTCCCCCCCCCCATTGTTTTTTTGTCTGGCGACGCCACTGCTGTCCGGTCAAAAACGGACTTTCGCAATTTGCAGGTAATTTACAATTTCCATATTTGGATGAGCGAAGCAAAGACTTCAATTTCGCTTTCGTTTTTTTTTTCACTTACGTTACCCCAAGAAAAATAGCTCGGGTGTTTTGTTTTTGTTAGTTCTTTGTCTGTTTGTTCGCTCTCTACCGGGCAAACGGCATAATAATGCGATCTTGATGAAAATTGTAGGGGACTTTCAAAATCTCTGAACTAAGTCCTGCCACGTTTTTTGGGTATAATCGATGAAATATTTCTTATGATTATCATACTTTTACGATTTTTTTCGATTTTTAATGAGATATTTTCGTGATATGTGGCAAACGGCTACTCCGATATTGATGAAACTTTATGGGAACGTTTAAAATCACTGAAATTATATATGTTACGATTTTAGAGACATTTGAAAAAAATATTTTATTATAGAAATCGTACTTTTACCATTTTTCCACGGTTTTTAATACGATATTTGCGTGATATATAAAACAATAGAAACTTGACAACAATCACCTACAATGCATTCAAAAAGCACTTGCAAAAGCAAAGAGATTCCACGCAAACTAAAAACTTACAAAAGAGCTCATCCATCAACGCGACTAAAAAAAGCGTTCGCGAAGCGGCCTAGTAATTGGATGAGCGAAGCGAAGACTTCAATTTCACTGACCCCCCCAAAAAATTTAGCTCGGGTGTTTTTTTGTTTTGTTTTTTGTTTGTTTGTATTTTTGTCTGTTTGTTCGCTCTCTACCGGGCAAACGGCATATCCTATCTTGATGAAAATTGGATGGGACCTTCGAAATCTCTGAACTTAGAGCTGTATTGTTTTTGGGTACAATCGAAGAAATATTTCTCATGAATATCGTACTTTTACGAATTTTTTCGATTTTTTGTGCAATATTTTCCTGCCATTTGGGCCAATTCTGACCAAACGGATGGGGCTACAACGTTCATATTATACATGGACATTAAAGTTATGGTGATGAAGTACCTTTTGAAAGAAAAAGTTGAAATAGTTAGCCAGAATCCGTAGAAATAAAGCTTTTAATATAAGTTTTTTACGGTAAATAATAACAAATTGACTAGTAACAATAGAAACTTGACAACAATCACCTACAATGCGTAGGCAGCAAAACAAATAGGGTGTCCATTCGTCCCGTTAAAAACGGGACAGTCCCGTTTTTCAGGGACCTGTCCTGGTGTCCCGACAACTGTTCACGGGACGCTGTTTTGTCCCGTTTTTGTAAATAAACCGATTTCACGTGTAGCTCGTGGCTCGTCTGCTGTAAATTTACGGACTACGCGTATTCTGTATACACTTTTCTGCTGGCCTTGACTTTGCACGAATGAATGCGTCATCAGCAGGCGGAGTGTAGAGGGGGGGTGGGGTTGGTTGACGGCATCAGTTACACAAATTGTCCCGAGCCCCAACGAAGTTTTTGTCGTTTTGCAGCCGAGCAACATGATAAAACATAACTGTGAGTATCACAATAAATATTTAATTTGATAATTCACCCAAAACAAACCTTCCTTGGGTCCTTGCTTGCTCAGATCGTTGTAAATGCTGTCGTGAGGAAAAAATATCAACAAAATTTAGAGTGCTTGCAAGCCTACTTTGCCTGCTTATTTGTAGAACTGATTGTATTCAAACAGATAGAATATATAGTTCGCAATTCGATATTTAATTATTTTTAGCAGCAATTAAATAGTGGGGAAGCTAATTTTGATTTGAAAACATATTTTTACTTCATAACCTCACTTTTACGAGATAGTTTTTTCGTCTCGTACGCGTGAGTGTGTAAAATGCCGCCGCCTAAACGCGGACTTTCCAGATCTTGTTAGACACGAGACTGATAATGACAAAGTGTTTTGTACGATCTGCAAAGCAACATTTTCTATAGTAATTATTCATTAAGGTAATCCCCCGAGTTGCCATTTTTCAGTTAAAACATGACAAAATAATTGTAGTATGGTGAAAATTTTTTTCGCCTTCGGCGAAAAGGCCTCCGGCGGCTGCAAAAGACTTGCAAAAGTTAAGATATCCAACGCAAACTAAAAACTTAAAAAAAGCTTATTCATCAACGCGACTAAAAAAAGCGTTTGCGAAGCTTCCTAGTGTCACATAATGGATCATGAAAGAACATAAAAATAACAACAGTACTAAAATCGTCCCATACTGTTATGATTGGATGAGCGAAGCGATGACTTCAATTTCACCAACCCCCCAAAAAATTTAGCTCGGGTATTTTTTTGTTTGTTTGTTTGTTTGTTTGTTTATGTCTGTTTGTTCGCTCTCTACCAGGCAAACGGCATATCCGATCTTGATGAAAATTGGAGGGGACCTTCGAAATCTCTGAACTTAGAGCTGTATTGTTTTTGGGTACAATCGAAGAAATATTTCTCATGAATATCGTACTTTTACGATTTTTTCCGATTTTTAGCGCGATATTTTCGTGACATTTGGGCCGATTCTGACCAAACGAGTGGGGCTACAACGTTCATATTTCACATGGACATTAAGGTTATGGTGATGTATTGCTTTTTGAAAGAAAATGTTGGCAAAGTTAGCCAGAATCCATAGAAATAAAGGTTTTAATACGAGTTTTTTTTAGGTTTATAACTAGGAAAACGCTAAAGTCCAGCCGCGTTGATGGATGAGCTTTTAAAATGTTTAGTTTGCATGGGATATCTTTACTTTTGCAAGTTCTTTGTTTTGCTGCCTACGCATTGTAGCTGATTGTTGTCAAGTTTCTTTTGTTACCTGTCAATTGGTATTATTTTCCGTAAAAAACTATATTAAAGCTTATTTCTATAGATTTGGCTAACTATAAACTTTTAAGGTACTACATCCCATACCTAATGTCATGTGTATAAAGTGTCCCACCAGTTTGGTCAGAATGCCCAATGCACGAAAAACGCCACAAAAAATTAAAACTTATTTTTATTGCTTTTTTTCTTGTTTTGTTTTTTCATTTTTCTTTTGTTCGTCTCACCAGAACCTGATATCCGATTATGAAAATTGAGGCACCTTCGTTTGTGAATTAACTGTATGAAATTGATACAAATCGAAAAAAATCTTGAATGAATACGTATTTACAAATTTTTTCGATTGTTAGCCCGATATACACATAGCGACTCTAGTCAAGAGTGGGGTCCTTCAATTTTCACAATGATCATAAGGTTATGGTGAGAGCTTTGACAAGAAAAAAGATGCAAAAAGTTACCAAAAAACATAGAAAAAAAAGGTTTTAAGTACGAGTTTTTTCGATATAATAACAATTATCAAGTAACAATAGAAACTTGACAACAATCACCTACAATGCATTAAAAAAGCACTTGCAAAGGAAAAGTGGTCCTACGCAAACTAAAAACTTACAAAAAAGCCCATCCATCAACGCGGCGGGACTTAAGCGTTTTCCTAGTGTAGCATAAACATGTAACTGAACATTCTGAAATGCACGAGATTTTACAAAACACTTTCTCTCCCTATTTGTGGGCATAAATTTTTGGTTGAGCGAAGCGAAGACTTCAATTTCACTTTCGTTTTTTTTCATTTTCGTTACCCCAAGAAAAATAGCTCGGGTGTTTTGTTTTTGTTGGTTTTTTGTCTGTTCGCTCTCTACTGGGCAAACGGCATATGCGATCTTGATGAAAGTTAAAGGGGACCTTCGAAATTTCTAAACTTAGACCTACCACGTTTTTATATAATATAATAATCGTATAATCGATCAAATGTTTCTTATGATTATCGTACTTTTACGATTTTTTTCAATTTTTAATGAGATATTTTCGTGATATTTGTCAAACGGCTACTCGATATTTATGGAACTTTATGGGAACGTTAAAAATCACTGAAATTATATAATGGTATGATTTTAGAGTTATTTGAATAAAATATTTCATAATATAGAAATTGTACTTTTACGATTTTTTCCTCTGTTTTTAATATACGATATTTTCGTGATATTTTGTCTGATTCTGACCAAACGGGTGGGGCTACAACGTTAATATTTTACATTGACATAAAGATTATGGTGATGTAGTGCCTCTTGAAAGAAAAAGTTGGAAAAATTGGTCAAATTCCATAGAAATAAAGGTTTTAATATATGCCTGTTACAAGTGTATAATTAACAAGTAATATGAAGTAACAAAAGAAAAAGTAATGAAATTCCACGTAAAAACGTAATCATTGGACAGGAATATTCCAAAAAGCTCATCCATCAACGCGACTGGTAAAAAGCGTTCGCGAAGTGGCCTAGTATTTTATCACACTTTTGGGGTACAACCCTGTTGTTGGATGAGCGTAGCGAGCGAAGCGAAAATTCCATTTCACTACACTGGAAAAAAAATCCGGCATGTTTTTTTCTTTTTTTTCTGTTTGTATTTTTGTGTGTCTGTTAACACGATTCCGGCTAAACCAATACTCCAATTATGAAAAAAATTTGTGGAGGCCTTCGAAATCTCTGAACTTAGAACTGCCACGTTTTTGAGCGCAATCGAAAAATTATTTCTCATGAAAATCGCAATTTTACGTTTTTTTTCGATTTTTAAAACATTTCTTCGACTTATAACACCTACATGTTTTATCCGATTGTTATGATTTTTTCACAGAACCTTTATTTTATGAATTAATATATTCGTGTGAAATTTGAGCGCAATCGAAAAACTATTTCTCATGATAATTGCAGTTTTACGATTTTTTTCGATTTTTAAAATTTCTTTGAATAATAACACCTACATGCTTTATCCGAATGTAATGATTTTTTCACAGAACCTTAATTTTACGAATTAATTTATTCATGTGAAATTTAAGCGTAACCGAAAAATTATTTCTCATGAAAATCGCAATTTTACGCTTTTTTGTTTTAAAAAATTACGCTCATCCAACAACGCGCCTGAAAAAGCTTAACAATATCAACTATATAAGCTTCAGTTGACATGTTCGTGGTCTCGCGGGGGAGGGGGGGGGGGGGAGGCAGTTTCTCGGCCTAACCATCCCTTATAGTGCTATCCCTGCCTGTAACTAAAACCATTTTTTCGTCATTCGCGTGTTTTGACTTTTTTACGCACAAGAACTATGGGAAAATATTGGGAACTACTTCAAGGTCGAAAAACTTGTCATTCGTTCATCATCAAAAATGTAATTTGTACTGAAGAAAGCTGAGGTTAACCCCATTGGTATAGCCCTAATAATGTTATTTTTCTGTTCGGAAAACTCTGAATAATTAATTTAGTATATTTCAGAGAGATAGTTTTCATGCCTGTATGTCGTCGTCGTCCCTCCCCCCTCATCACAACAGGTATGATCAGGTGAGTGAGTGTGGTTTCCCCTGGTCCCGCCTGGCAACCCAGCTGTGGAGGCAGCTACGTCGTAATACCGAGGTGAGGTGGCTGAAGTAGTCGTTCCCGAGTCATCATTCAGTCAGCCAGCTCGAGACCTCGGAGACAGTCGCCCTTCACATCTCTATAGGTAAGAACGAACTACTTGTGTTGTATGCATTCCATTCACTTTATTAGTACATTGTTCTACATCATTCTATTGCATGTATTATTTGCTATTCTTCTTTGAACTTTATTCAATTTCGCTTTTTCAATTAATTCCATATTTTAACTGGAATTTGCTTCACAGCGTAATTTCACAATTATTATGCCAATGACTTGGCATGTTCAAAAGAGCTTGAATTGTTAGGGCTTTCAATTCAATAAGTTTTTATTTTCATATAGTAATATTATTTATTCTTTAATTGTTTTTGATTAAGTGCTATGTAATAAACTGAAATTAGAGACGTTTAGATTAGTTTCATTCAACTGTTGCGTGTCTTGTAGTTGAGGCCACTCGTGCATGGTTTGGTCAAATGGGGCAAGCCACAATAAAAGCAATAAAATATATAATATAGCATTTATTGGGTATTATTTACAACCCGGCCGTATAACGCAAGCATCAGTTAAAATCACAGACATTATTAATATATTTGTCTGTAATAAAGGTCATGTCAAGGGCGAATGCCACCCTTATGGCCCTTGTCCTCGTCATCTTGTGGTGTGCACATACCGTTTTGGAATTTATTTTACAAATATCAAAGATTACAGAACAGACGATGAATTCAAGTTTGAAATTAAGTTTCTAAACCGACATGTCTGTGGCGCGATCACTTGTGGGCATGAAGGCTTGCCTCAGCCTTGGTAGTATTCACATAGGGTACACATACTTTGAATCGCATTCATGTATGCCTATTTTATTTTTATTTGTACTCGAGGCAACGTATAAGCCGAACGTCGTTTTGCGGTGGCTCATGCTGTTGGGACAGATACGGACGTATAGAAAACTATTTGACCTCTTCCGCACTTATCACTGGTCGTCTCGTTATCGAATAATACCAGTACAAACTCTTATCAAATCTCGTAGCGTACGAAGTGATACACTACTCTCAGGTCACAGCGAAGGTTTGCTATCGGATGAATCACTGTGGCAATCTCAATAATTATTTCCATATGCTTCTATTTTGAAAATACGACACTCCGATTTTCCATCGTTCATTTTGCAGAATTTGTTTTCGTATTATTTATTTAGTGAAATAATAAAATAAGAAGTGGTACTTGAGAAATTTTACGCTGGCTACTACTAGGTGCATGTGAATTGGTCTGGTGCAAACAATATTGAACAAGATGCGAGTTTTATTTATCACGTCTGATTATCCTCAACGCAAAACCCGTTAAAACAACTATCCAAATAATTTTGGCTCCGATCGTGTCTTATCAAAGACTTTTACCAATCCAGTTTCGTGACTGCGCACTCGTCCGTGATTCATTGATATAATGTGCGTAATGCCGAGAACGAACTAAGCGACGGCCTCGGTAATATGGTGGGTACGGTGGGTAGCCAGCCCTACGCAACAGTTCACGTGAACTGTTGCGCACAAAATCTTAATTCATTTAATTTATGTAGGGCTTTCTTTACGTAGGTATCATATTTTGTCAAGGTTATTGTCAGTATCTGCTTCAACATTACGTGCTCATTCCTAACATTGTTAGGTGTCGCATCGAACCAGCGTGCTTACAGTTCGAACTCCACTGGCCCGTCTCTCACTCGCCATATTGCGAATAAATATTTCCGATCAGATAATTCGAAACCCGGATATTATTTCTCGCCGAACACAAAACGACAAGTCAAACTTTCTGCCCTTTTGAATGACTCCTTTAGCAGTGAAGTTAGTTGATCTTCTTGCAAATACAGAGGTTCAAGGTTCGACTCCCGACTACTTTGAAAATATTAGTTCACAAATAATAATGGGATAACGAGTAGCGACAGGGTAGTTTGGGTTGGACTTTGATGTCGTATTTCACAATATCTGCACTAGAAGCTGGACTCACATGAACTTTTGAAGGAGTACCCATCTTGGTATTATACCAATGACATGCATGCTTTCAGTCTCCATAGCTCAAAGCATCGAGAATTGAAAAAAGTCAAGATCGACCATATCATGTCACAATACTAAATAAATCGTCGATGTCAAAATTAATTGTATTGTTTTCCTTGTTTCAGCCAGCCAGATTATGTCTGCAACTCAATCTGCAACTCAATACGTCAATGCCAGGATGGAGTCAAGGATGATTATGGACCTTGGGACCAGGACAACACTACCATACACAGCCAGCATGCCCTAACTACCAGCTTCTTGAAGGCAAGTACTCTTGAATACCTCCAACCCCTCGACAATAAATTGACCTTGAGTTGAAAATTCCATTTTATTGTTATTGCTTTATATTTCCAAAAATATAGTTGATCATGTAGGTATTTTTGCAAATGTAGACACAGTACAGATTACAGGATGACCATAGCCTAGTACATATTGTTATCTCTTTCTCTTCTTAGACAAATCAATGATCTAGTACATTGTACACTACACTTTATAAGTAGCGAGATCGATTCTTGCCACCTACAAGTCTACACGTTTTCTCAGGCTATTCTTAGACAAATCAATGCATGATCACCTCCACTGTACACAGCTTTGACTTAAACTAGGAAAACGCCCAAGTCGTTCTTAGACGTGTGAGTGAGCTCCCCCTATACCTAAGGCTGGATCTAGATAGCGTTGGTCTTTCCTCCCTCATAGGCTTTCATAGGCTCAGAGTGGCGCATTATGGCCTTACAGTTGACGCGCTCTTATAACAAATAAACTCAAAACTACATCATTTATACCGACATATCAATCAACTTGTATGCAGATGTTACCACGTATTCAACACATAAATAAATAAATTCGTATTTATATAACTGATTATCAGTGGGGGACATTAAACCGAAGCGACCAAGCCAACCCAGTAGGCCCCGATGCAATCGACAAATGAGCGATAACCAACCAAAGATCGATTTTTTAAATATGAAATATAGCAATCAGTGGTATGGACAGTGCGAACACCCGCGGATCAACGCCAGAATCAACAAGGCCAATTCAGAAGAACTTTAAATTTATTGTGCCTTGTTGCTAGGACGGCTCCAAAGTCACCGTTTACAAATTCCGAAAACAAGAACTGATGGGACTTCCAAGTCCAAATCAGAAGTTTTTAACTTCTGACTAGAGCGGGAATCGAACCCTAGACCTTCTGCATTGGAAGCAGGAACACTAACCACAAGAGACTAACGAGCGCCACAAAAAAAAATTGTCATTAAAATAATTCCTACACATTCGCAGCGTAGGTATTTTTAAATTTATTGTTTCTTGAAGATTTAAATTGCAATGGATCTATCTGATTTTGTTGGCAGTTCTCAGTTGACTCGTACCGGATGTCTATTTAAAATTTCAGCGATTCGGCTGATTTTCGATGTACACACACACATACAGACATACGTACAGAAGAACAGAATTAGCACCGTTTTAGTTGAATTGTATCCTCAGTCGCTCCGCTCCCTAGTCTATATAAGTAGCGGATTCGATTCCTGCCAACAACAATCCTAGAAATATATTCCCTTCCTCTTCTAAATTATTAAAGAAGAATATTACTTGCCTACATTGAACACAGCTCTGACTTGACAGGTAGTGGGTTCGATTCCTGCCATCGACAATCCGGCCGCAGATAATGTTTTATCTTGAACCTTTTTATTTATTAAAACAAATCAATTATCAGTCATCACCTACTTTGAACACAGCTCCGACTATTTGGGTAGCGGGTACGATTCCGACCACCGACAAGCCTACACATAATGTTTCCTCCTTTACTTGAATTAGCCTCGTTGATTCAGGCGTTGTCTACAGGTGGAATAGTGTCCAGCTTGATTGAATGGTGTTTCCTACTTAAATATGCCAGTCTATAGACTTAAGTTGGTCATTGTTAGCTCGTCGATGGTTACCCTTAAACACAGTTCCGACTTTACAAGGAGCGGGTTCGATTCCAGCCACCAGCAATCATACACATAATGTTTTTTTGTACGATTCTTAAAACAAATTAACACAATAACTTATCTTAAAGGGGTATTTAACCGCTAAACTCAAAAAATATATTTAATTCAGGCTAACTAGTAATGAATTTAGCAACTAACAAAAAAATTATTGGGGCCACCATGACCTCCCAAAAAATTGTCAAACATGACATTTTTCGAGCTAGGTCCCATCGGCAAAAATCTCCCATAAGAAATAACATGGGGACGATCTTTATGCCCCGTGACCTTGGAGGATTTTGATCCAAAAAAATATTGGCCATTATTGACGTACTCGACAGCATTTACTGTAAATTCTCTATATTTTGTTTTGTAATTTAAAAAGTAGTTCCGTCAAAATTTGCTGATTACCAAGATGGGGTGTGATTTTGGAAGGCATATTTTTGCGTGTTTGAGGGTATATTTGGTCACAGTTTCAAGACACGATGTTATAAAGGGGCATTTTAGATTGGTACTATGCTCTAGTATCTATGTGGACCAAAAAAAAGCAGGTTAAAGCCGATTTAGGAAATTTTCCAAAACACCAATTTTCGCCAATTTCTGGATCAAAAAAATTCAAAAATTCGTGTTAAATCACAGTTACAAGATATAATTTTTTAAACGGTCATTTAAGTGTAGTATTGTGCTATAGATCACGTGGTAAAAAATAATTTTTTGGGTTTTTAGCCCCTTTAAACACAACACGCTCCGACTTTGCAGATAGGGTTCGATTCATGCCACCGACAATTCTACATATATACTGTTATTTTCAACAATGACCTACATTGAACACAACTCTGACTTTACAGACAGTGGGTTTGATTTCTGCCACCGACAATCCTACAAATTTTGTTTTATCTTCCTCTTCAACAATGACCTACCTTGGAAACATCTTGGACTTTACAGGTCGCTGGTTCGATCCATGCCACTGAAACATCTACACATGTTATTGCCTACTCATCTTACAAATTAACCATCACCTACCTTGAAAACAGATCCGACTTAACAGGCTGTGGGTTCGAATCCTATCACCGACAATCCTGCACATATTGTTTTCTCTAGTTCTTCTTAAAATAAATCGGTGATTACATACATAGTAGGCCTACACAGCTCTGACTTTACAAGTAGTTGAGTTTGATTCCTGCCACTGACAATTCAAGACATCATGTTTTCTCTTTCACTTCTTAGACAAATCCCTCTGATCACCGAGCTTAAAGCAAAACCGCACTTGCCAAGAGGGAATTTAAATGTAATGGTGAAGTTATTCTAATGATTGCTCTTTTATAATATTTACGGTTTAGTAGGGTCATTTAAATCATTTTCGACACTTTTGTGACCGTTGAGAGCAAAGTACAATTTCTCAACGGATTAAGGTTTTAAAAAATTTAGCCCCCATGCCCCTCGCAAAAGTGTGGGCATACTCCGCCAGAGCTCAAAATCCAATATGGCTGCCATTTGCATGTTTGACACTATCTTTGCAATGGTTTAGTCTAAAGTATCGCATAGTATATGGTTTTTAATGGTTTTGGGGGTCGAGGAATTCGATTCTGAACTCGGTTTGGTGATTAGACCCATTTTTTAAAGCTTCGAATCCAAGATACCAGTCGATTTGTAGCTTGGAAATTGGAATACCCAGTTTTTCGAAATCGTAGAACTTTCATAATATAAGGCTCAAATGAAAGCCATGTTCCAAATTATTTTGAATAATTGACAGTAAAGCTAACAGATAGTGCTAATAACTGTACTAATTGCCAATTGGTCAAAACTTCAACAATAATAATAATAATAATAATTATTGATTGATAGCAGTTGTCGAAAAAGTTTGCCCCGACTGGGGTTCGAACCCAGAACGAGTCGGGGCAAACTTTTTCGACAACTGCTATCAATCAATAATTATGTCCTTAAAGCGGGCTTATGCTTAAAAACCATATATTATTAAAATAATAATAATAATAATAATAATAATAATAATAATAATAATAATAATAATTTCTTGCTTGACGCTTTCACAGCCCGAAATATTAGAGAAATCAAATATTTTACGAGTCATTTCGCTGTGTTCGTTTTTATTAAATTACCTGACGTTTCGATACGACTGTGCGTATCATCATCATCACAGCGAAATGACTCGTAAAATATTTGATTTCTCTAATAATAATAATAATAATAATAATAATAATAATAATAATAATAATAATAATAATAAAAAATAAATAAAAAATAAAAATAATACAAAAATATGCGTTCCTTTTTTCAACAATTTAGCACAAACTCACATCTCACAAGCCTAGGAATGGAATATTTAAGTCGTACTAGGTGTTAAGTTGAGCATTCTTGAAAAAATGTGCAACCATGATTCAACCATAACTCTAATCTACTAAAGTCTGAGTTGAGCCTTCTTGTACAAAATCAACCTTCTAAAACAACATGGCAAACTTGATTTAACAGCATAAAATCGCAGAGATCAAAATCAAAGACATTTCTGAACGTCCGTTATTTACCTTAGTTTTAAAGATACAAAAACTGCAAACCACTTAGGCCTAATTCATTATTCGATTAAAAACCTAACAATTCTAAATGATTAATTTGCACAAAAAATTGTAAGATGGTACAGGTTGTACTTTGTAAAATAAACACATGGTATCTGAATTTTCGGTACTGACTGTACATTTCAACAAAAACAAATTTAACTATTGTAATCTTATTTCAATTGAATTTGCAAAGAAAAATGCAATTTTATATTTTTCAATAGATAAGACACATTTCCGAGAAGTTATTGCCAAAAGTAGGAAAATCACAAAACACAAATTTGGGTCCAAGAACCCAAACAAGAAAAAATATATACTTGCGATTTCTGATCATAAAATTTTTGTCTCAGCAAAATGCAAACTGAAATGCGATTCTAAACTACACTATTTAGTAGGTATTTATTATGTTTCGTTCTATTGTTACTATTGATGGCAAAGAAATCCCATTTTCACACAACAGGCTTTTGGATTAAAGTGTTATAAATTTGTGTTTTGCCATGAGAGAAGTGGAAGTCTTTCCCAGACAATGTTCATAAGTCATAAGCACGCAAATAATTAAGATGTAGGCCTACAACGCTCTGGAGAAAAATTATCTTCTCTTCTTTTTCTTTTCATATGCCCCCAATCTGCCTACTTGGCCATCATGTGTTGTCGTGTTATCCAATAGAGACAAGATTCCCTTTGTACATGCGTCATGCAGCTGGCATCGCGTCAAGTTCAGACAGTAATATCACAACTGAAAATATGACGCCGATTCTGTTCTTCCTTGCCGCACAAGCTGCATGGGCTTGAAACGGCCATTCCAACTTTGTGTAAACGTTGACCCAACAAGTCATGCCCTATGTCAAGTCTGAACTGGGCAGATGAGACCTTTCTGTTCTTATATCTGGAAAATTGAAACTTCATACGTGAACTCTAAAATGAACATGACACAGATAATTTTATGCGGAGCAACATACAACAAACAGAATTGCTTTATATAATAAAGATAAACCCTTGCTCCCGTTGCGTTGACTTAATGCTTAACCATGGTGTGTAGTAGGGTTTATTACATGAAGCAATTCTGTTTGTTGTATGCTGTTCCGCTTAAAAATATCTGTGTTATGTGCATTTTAGAATTCACGTGAGTTTCAATTTTTCACCCAAGTGTTGTACATCTTAAATTGAGTGCTAACTAGCATGCCGTGTACATGTCTGTCTGAGAAAGACTCGCAACTTCCAGTTTTCTGGCAAAATACAAATTTATAACACTTCAATCCAAAAGAATGTTTAGTGAAATGGGATTTCTTTACCATCAATAGGTACAATAGAACAAAACATAATAAATACCAAGGAAAATAGAAATTGTAGGGCCTATTTTTAACCACTAACAAGTTTATGTTTATTTGGATAGGACATTTCATAATACATTTGTTTATGTTGAAACTTATCAATAGTATGTGTGAAACAAATGTTCTTAATATTTAGCGTGAAGTTTTGTTTAAAAGTATGGCGCAAATTTGACTAGGAAACCTGGATTTTTTTCAGCATACTAAATTCAAATTATTATTTTTGAAATGTTAAATGATGAAGAAATTTATTATTGCTCGTCTTTGTAAATCAACTGTTAGTTAAATCATAACTGAAATTGTTGGGATATGAATGAATGAATAGTAAATACATACCAGCCCTAAACCTGAAAAGTGAAAAGGCTTTAAAAATAGCCACTCTACTTTGGGTTTACTTACATAAGACATGCTAGGTATGGAGCTAGAAGGCATGTATTGTAGCAAACTTGTGGGTGTGAATTGTAAACTTTAAAGCAGTCGATCAGAGATTTTTAGTTAGCATCATTGAAAACATACGGATTTGAAAAATGATAATATATTAATAATCTGGGTCTACCACAACAATTGTGTGTCCATTCTATATGGTAGTAGGCCACTATGCACACGGTATGAATGGTGGGCTAAAACAGTGGTTCTTAACCTTGTATGTTTCACATCTTGACTTGATGTTGTAAAAAAAAATCAAATTACCGTATTGTCCTGAATATAAGCCTACCCTTTTTTTCATTATTTTAAGTCTCAAAAGTCCCTTACTAGCTTATGTATGAGTGCTTATGCATATGTTTTTTTTTAATTCAACAAGAAAAGTTAGTGGGTCGGCTTATATTCAGGGTCAGCTTATATTCGGCACAATACGTAGATCTTCCCCCCCACACACACATTCATCAAAAACATATCAAATTAAAATTATACTACAAGATATTTCATTGTTCAATAAGTCTGTACATTTGTCACATCTGAATTACAAATACTATTACAGACACTAGAGAACAATATTAGACACTTGCAATACCGACAATTTTTCTTGACACGGTGCAATCTTAGGACTGCCAAGTAGGTCCATTAGTTCCTTATAGATAGTAAAGGACTTTTGTGTTAGTACATATTTTCATATTGTGCACATTCTCCTTGAATTGTATTACACATTATATTTTTCATTTAACTTTAAATTACCGAAATCATTATGTCAATGTGACCCTCCTCCCACTTACAGGTTGAGAACCACTGAGCTTGAAGCAACATTGCACTTGCCGAGACGGAATTTAAATTCAATGGGGATGTTATTCAAATGATTGTACTTTTTTATAATCCCTATGAATATGATTATTGTTCAGGAATTTGCTATGGATGTAAAATTATACTGGCTGTCAGATTGCCTTCTGAACATAATATTTATTTCTAATTATGCAAGTTAGGAGGAAGGTCTGTAACCAATAATTGGTTATTTAATAAATTATTTTAAAGACAAAGCTATAAATTGACCAATTTCAATAATTCATTACCTGGATCGAAAAAGTGACTTAGTTTTGTTATATCTACAGTCTACATAGGCAAAGATTAAAATATTGATATCAGTACAACTTTTATTTATGGAATTAATTTAAATGATTCTGCATTTAGATAGAACAGTACTGATTAAAATATTTGAATGTTTTTGTCATCACGTCATAATAGTTAACAAAACTACATAGGACCTAGAAATCAATTTGCAATTTTGCATAGAATTTATTTTATTAGATATTACTATTCAGGTAATTTTGTGTTTTTATATTGGTGCTTTACTGGTATGAATGTTGTTTTCTGAGTGGTTGGTACATAATGTTTTCTCTTCTCAAATCAATAATCACCTGCCTTCCACACACCTCTGACTTTACAAATAGTGGGTTCGATTCCAGCCACTGACAATCCTACATAAAGTTTTCTCTTAGACAAACCAATGATCACCTCATTAACACAGTTCTTTTAACAAGCAGTGGGTTAATTCCTGCAGTGAAAAATCCTACACAATATGTTTTTCTTCCAATTCTGAGACAGATCAATGATCACCTGCCTTGCACACAGCTCTAACTTCACAAGAAGTGGGTTCGATTCCAGCCACTGACAATCCTCCATAAAGTTTTCTCTTAGACAAACCAATGATCATCTACATTAAACACAGTTCGGTCTTGGCAAGCAGTGGGTTCAATTCCTGCAGTGAAAATCCTACACAATATATTTTTCTTCCTCTCCAGGGACAGATCAATGATCTCACCTGCCTTGCACACAGCTCTAACTTCACAAGAAGTGGGTTCGATTCCAGCCACTGACAATCCTCCATAAAGTTTTCTCTCTTAGACAAACCAATGATCACCTACAAATTAAACAAACAGTTCATTACAGCTCTCAAGCAGTGGGTTCAATTCCTGCAGTGAAATCCTACAAATGTTTTTCTTCCAATCTGACAGATCAATGATCACCTACATTAAACACAGTTCTGTCTATCAACAGTGGAGTTAATTCTGCCTGAAAATCCTTCAATAGTTTTCTTCCATTTGGACAAAAATGATCACCTGCCTTGCACACAGCTCTCTTCAACAAGTAGTGGGTTCGATTCCAGCCACTGACAATCCTACATAAAGTTTTCTCTTTTAGACAAACCAATGATCACCTACATTAAACACAGTTCTGTCTTAACAAGT